>JAVJGG010000017.1:1712123-1723744 GCA_035590195.1 Aviceda cuculoides
GCTCCCCTCAGCGGCCTGGTGCGCCGGCCGCTCCCCGCCGCCCAGCTCTCTTGCGGGCCGCGAGGTTGAACGGCCGAGTCCCGCCGCAGGCCGGGGACCGGGCAGCGGTGCGGCCGTTCCCCTCAGCCGATGCCCGCCTCACCCTTTCCCGACGGGCGGCCGCTGCGGAAGGGGCCCCCCCGGGGAGTTTTCCCGCCCCGCCGCCTCGGCCAGGTGCGCCGGGTTCCCCGTGAGGCCTGGGGTTGCTCACCGCCCCCCCTCCTCCGCCGGGAGAGGCTGCCGCCGGGCCCGGCTCCCCGCCTCGCCCCGGGTGTTGGTTCCCGAGTCGCGGGGCAGGGTCGGTGCCACGGAGGAGCCTCCTGGACCCTGGCGGGGGGGAGGTCGTGGGGGTGTGGAGAGGGTCCCCCCCACCGCCCCCCCCCGGGCTCCGGCGGGGAGCACCCGGCTAGGGACTTCAGCCCAGTTTGAGTGGGTTTTCAGTAAAAGGGCAGCGGTGGTCTCATGCCAGAGACCCTTGAGGTTGGCCAATAAAAAATATAAAGAGCGATTACCACCTATCGATGGCAGTGATTACCCGTTTTTCCATTAATTTTGACCGAGTACCGTGTCTTCCAATGAGTATGGGTTTGTAAGTGACCTCATCGATATTTTCCTCTTGCAAATACCAAGATCCCTTATGCCAATGTAACATCTACGTTTTTAGGCTGCAGGCTTTCATTTCTGAAGCTGCCTGTCATGGGAATGCTCACTAAGCTGCATTTCACTGTAGAAGGCTGGGGCAGGGGGTGAGTGGAAGAAAACACATACGGAAAGTACTCCTGAAGTTTGAAGGAGTATTCTGGTGTGTGTTTGCAGAACGGGATCCAAAACTGTAACTGGGTACATTGACTCAAGGCTCCTCACTTGCTTTCTGGCATGAACTGCTAGGATGTGCTGTCCTTCGCCTCTGTCTTTCACTGATTCCTGGAAAAAACTGGAGTTCTGTCCATCTTCTGGATGAAAAAACTTTCCCCGAGTGTCTTAATTGCAAAACTAAGTAAATAGTACTTTTAACTGTTCTAGCTGGTGAAGACACCTTGAGACGTTAAAGAATCCAAAATTTCGCCAGATCACTTGAGTATAGTTTCACCAAATGTTTTAAATCACTTTCTGGAATTTGCGTATGTCAGTATTTTACTCTTGTCACTTAGTATTTGAGGATAAAATTCTGTGTCCAGTATTCTTTGATTTCTGATTTCATAGAGTCTTTTAAAAAAAACCAGTTGTCTCTTTCAATAGGTCAGTACTGAAATATCATTCAGGCCTTTCCTCTTGCTAGATTTAAAAGGGCAAAACAGAACTTGGTTTCTTCTTTTGGTGTTCCTGCACTACAGCTCGCTTCTCTTTGCCTTAATGTACAGCTTTTATATTCCATTATCTTATTCTTTGCCTCCTGACTATGCTTTGAAGCTTTGTCTGAGGCTGGGAATCCACGATTTTAGTCATTTTATGAGTATTTAACTAGAGACAGTCACTGTCTCGGGTAATCTGCATTGTAAACAGGCAAAAACAAAAACAGTAAGGACAAGAGCAGTACACTGTTTTGGGGACACCGAAGTAAAGAGTGATTCAGAGTAAAATCTTGTGAAGATCATTAACTGCATGGGCGCAGTATGTCTGTGAGGGGACCATCTCTTTACTATTTTAGGATATTTTTCATCAGGCTTAATGAAAGTTGCAGAAATGGGTTTTTCTTGTTTATTTATTTGTTCTTTTTAACTGATACTCCTCAGTCATTTAGGGGATTTTTTTAGGGGTTCTTGAGTGGTGGTTCAAACTGAGGAGCATGGTGTTAGGAGGGTATATATGAACTTCAGGATAATAAATTAAACTTGTCCACAATGAAATGGGACATTCCTGTTTGTGTTTAAAAGGAAGATACATTTGAGAGTCAAACACACATTTAAAGTGAGATGAGTTTCTTTGGCTGGAGAGAGCTGATTCTCAGACGTTTAAAAATCCTTCAGAACAAACTTCATAATGCTGCTATTGCAGAACCCTTTCGTTTAAATTAAATTACTTTTGAGATGTAGCTGCATGGAGGCATTGGTTTTATTCTGAAAAGCATCATCCTTACCTATCTGATTATAAAAACATGGTTTTCATACAGATTGGAACAGTAATTATTTTCTGGCTAATAAAACATCAGGTGTTGCTTTTATGAATTCCTTCCTGTCGGTATGTGTAAAACTCTTCCTTCACCCCAAACTATACAGCTTGTTTCAACTAAGCGTATATTCTGTTGTTGGAAGTAGTTTTGACTGGTGTAAAAAGCTGAAACCCTGACATATTTTCCATCTTTGGTACTTTTCAAAGCTTTGAGAACTTGCAGGTTGAGGTTTTTCATTGGAACTGCCTTTCTAAAAGCTGCTAGATGGTAATCGCTGTTTCAGGTGCTCACAGAAGGCTATTCCAATGGAAAATTTGTTTTCTTCCAGCTAAATAAGTTGTTTTGACAAGATAAAGGCATGTGGGTCTTCTTGTGGGACAGTCATGCAAGGCCAAATAGCGTATTGCATCGCATTTATCCAGTGGAGGATAATAAGATGCCATAGTAATTTTCACTTTGTTAAAATTGCTTGCTAAATCATTTTTATTAATAATATTTTACTAAGATTCATTGATGTTAGATGAATATTTAGTTAAATATTGCAGAGCAAGCAGAGATGAAGTGAACTTGAAAAGTCGTATTTATAATGGGAAATACTTTATCTTTTCTTCCTGTAAGTAGGACTTCACACCTATGAAAGAAAGATCAGCAAAAACCTTTGTGCTTTCTCCCCAGTTTGTTTATTTTGGGTGGTGTTACATCTATCGGTTTCATTGTTTCTTGCAGTCTATTTTGCTGCTGTTGTCAGTATTTCATGGGGCAATAAGGCAGAGAAAAACAGTAAGAGAGCGGGAGACAGAATGTGGTTTAGCACTACAGAAATGAATTGGGTATTTCTGTAGCATTGGAAATTTATTTCAATTTTTGCTGTTGACTGGATTTCAGTTTGACAGTGCACTGTTTACTTGTGACCCTTAGTATATTTCCCTTTACAGGGGTACAAAAGTAGATTTTCCTTTATAAAAAGCTAAAACTACATTAGAGAGTATACAAAGTTGCATCCCTTATATATGCTTGTCGTTAATTCTGCTCTTCTTTTTTTATAGCTTCAAGATACTTAAATTACTTTAGTTCTCAATTTTCCTAAAAAAAAAGCAAAAGCAGTCTTTCTGACTTTCAAGCGAGCTCTGCAGCAGTAGCAACTGAAAAAAGAAACTGTTAGAACTGCATCGCTCCGCTCCTGCGCTGGGGCTGGTTTCTTGCAGGCATGAGCAGCGTGAAGTCGAGCAGGGAGTCCGTCAGGATCCTCGTCTCCGATTCACGCTCCTGACGATGCGGAGGGGAAAGCACTGTTGCATTAGCAGCAGCGGTGACATGATAATCTTAGCAAAGGCAGTCGGGATAGTTTTGATTAGCTGAAGGTTTCCAGAAGCTGGGAACAGCTGAAGCACTGCCTGGCTCCCGTGAGCTTTTTATTCCAGAGTGAAGCCTTCATTTTGCTGCTTCAGCTTAAACTATGGAGAAATTGTTTTATGTTTATTGACATAAGTATGTTGGGAAGCTGTATCATGTTGGAGAACATTTCTTCGGTGCCATGAAGGGTACGGTTTCATGTATCGCCCAACCATCAGTTTTCTCTCCACAAAGTCCTGTTTTAGTAACGTATTTGGGGAGTTCGCAGTGGGACTCCTCAGATGAGCAAGGATTGCAAGACCAAGATTCTGGTCTTGGTGTACATTGACTTTTTACCCTCTAAGTATACGTCAGGCTGCAAGAGCTGTGGTTTATCTCAGTAGGGAAAAATCAATGACTCACATTTCCACAGAAAGAAATGTAATTTCCAGTCTCATAGCAACTGTCCTTTCAACAGTTTCAAACCTTCTGTGACAAAATGTTTAACACTCACCGATCATCTTTTAATGCTCTAGGCTGGTCCGCCCACTCACCCCACCTAAAAGCATGCATTTTTACATCACTAAATCCCCCAATATTGGAGGGGGGATGCTGTCAAGATGTTGAACAGTTAAATACAAAATCTTAGAAATGAGACAAGTGTTACTGACTGTATTACATGGAGACGGAGTGACTTTTGCAGGGTTTAAAATTCAAAACTGTGTTCTCTCTACTTTGATTTTGAATCCCTGTTTTGTTTTTATACACCTTCAGATGTTTTAAAATAGATTTGGCTGGTAGCTTGGATAAAATATTTTGGAAAATTATTTTACTTAGAGCAAGATACTCTTTAGTATAAATGCTTTATCTTGGTTTTCTTCCTAGATCTCATGACTTGACCTTGTTTATTTTTATGCAAAACCCAGGAAATCAGTAAATACATTTGACAGCAAACTTCAGCACCGGGTAGGTCTGCACCGGCGCTGGCAGGCGGTCGGCGCGCAGGTGTCGTCAGGGCGAAACGGGACGCGTCTCCTGTTCCGAAACGGGGGTTCGCGCTGCTCTGGGCTCCGAGGCCTGGAGAGGCGGCGTGCCAGGCGCCGTGCTCCACCTGCCCAAAGCCGTGGGGAGCGTCAGTGGGCAGGCTCCTACCGTGCCTTTCCCTTCTTGTCCCCATGAGGAGGCATAACAGTGCTCGGGGTATTGTAGGGGAAGTGACAAAAAATGCTGTGCTGTTCCATAATGGAAGGTGACATTGAAGGACAACGGACTAATTAAAAATGTCCAAATAAGACTAAAAGCATTATGCACTGAGATTCTATAAAGTGTCGGTGGAAGCTGGGCACCTATCTGCTGTTCAAATTTATCATTAACTGAATTTAACTCGTTACTTTTCTTGTAGTTGATTATGGAAGAGGTGCACAAGAGCAGCAGTAACAGTTCAGTGACGCCTTCCCAAACATCAGCTGTACAAGGTACAACACTACAGGCAGCTCAGCTCTCTCATATTGCTCAACAGGTAAAGCCTGGGCCAAATCTCAGCAAACATTTGAGGTAGTTAAGAGCCATTTTTTATGTACTACAACCTATATTAATTCTTGAGTTTTAGAAACACGCAGAGAAGAAAAAACAAAAGAAGGTTGAGAAAAATGTGTGTGTTTGTTGATGGATGACGCGAAATTAATAAAATGGCTTGTATTCGAAAGACCACAATTAATTTTCATGCTTGTACAGTGCAAAAATACAGCTCCGTGTTTTTGTTAGCTTGTACGTCCTTTGAAATCACCATCGATTTAACATACAGAAGCTGCTTAGTAATGAACTGAGGGGCTAATTGTAATTTTTTCAGAAAAAGCATTTACAGCTCCTTTTGTAGTAATGGCAATCCTGGGTGCTCAGCACCATGGAAACCCTTGGATTTTAGCCCAAATGAATGTATTTAATGTAAAAAAACCCGTATCAAGTTGAAAATTTGACATACTTACTACAAGGTAACATCACTTTCAAAGCTTTAACCTAACTTCCTCATGATTCAAATTTCTGCATCTGAAAGAGCATCTCTTTCTAGGTAAAGTCTGCTCCCTCAGCCGCATAGCCAGCCAGTGAAACAGCAAAGTTTTGCAGCTTGTCCACTGTTTACCCTATGGAGGCGATGTAGATTTTGACGCAAAATGTAGATAACTGCATGAGGCAAAGACAGGACAGAATATCAGCAAGCATCCTGTTGTTTGTTTACAGGCTGTTTTTCTGATCTGTTTTTATATAAAGTTGCCAGTTTAACTTAATATTATAATGTATGATAGAAAAGTAGTACTAAGTGGAAAGTTAGCTGTATGAGTTTTAATGATCCCTTCATCTTTTCATATATTCCAGATTAATAAAAGTAGTGAAGAAATTTGGTGAGGAAACTGTTTACTTATGCATCTACGTGTATAACTTTAATCAATTTTTAAGTGCAATGGCTCATGCGAGTTCAACATCAAGAATACAAATCTGTTAGAAAGTAAAAAGTATTTTATATAAGAGCAGCAGTAGTAATTAACTTTTTTCCAATTAAACCTAGATTCCAGCAGCAACATTTATTGAAATTGATCATTTTAAAACATTAAAGAACAGATGCTGTAATTTTTATTTGGAAAAATCTGCTCTTTGTTCTTCTTCCTTGTCCAGAGCTTGCATACCTTGTCTCCTTCAGTTTCCTTTCTGGTCTGGTGTCTTTTGTACAGCCTTTGTGCCTTGAACTTTCTAAGTAGATTGGTCAGCTTTTGCTACACTTAACTCTTGTGATTTCTTCTCTGTGAAATCTTTGAACTGTAGCCTCATACCAGTAGCTTAAAAAAAAAAAAATCCAAGAACACCAAATATGTACATTATTCATGCTACCTTCTGCGTTTCTTTAATAGTTAGTCTGATCTGTCCTAAGCCCTCAGTCTCGTTGATCATTTTATCTTGATGTAAATTTTAGTGCCCTAAACTCCTCTTAACTTTAGTGAGAATTAAGGCTACTTATTAGGCACTTTTATTTCTGCTTATCTAAGTCTAAGACACTCTTAAAATGGAATCAAAACTTAAAAAAAACCTGCCACAAATGTGGGGCTTTATCTGTGCATATGTATGGAGTGACATGAAAGCAATCATGCTCACTTAGTCTCAATGTTGTGATTCTGAAGAAGTCTGCTTCATTGTGGTTCATTTAGAACTGCGTGTATTTAAGTTGTAGCATTTTAGTCTTTTGCACATAATGCTACATATTTGATTTTCCCCCTAACCTAAGGCAAATAAGTAACTGTTTCAGCCTTTTTTGTATCTCAAAAATTTATATCTTTAAAGGATACCTTCTGTGACTTAATTAGACTTAAAAGAAGCTTCTGCTAATGCATGCTCTCCGCTAGTCTTTCTACATGTATATACGCTTTCTGAATACTGTGGAACAAACGCTTTTGTTAATGATTCTTTGATTTGTTGTAGATGTCTCTAAGAGGTCCTGCTCCCCTGACAGTTGTTCAGCTTCCTGGAGAACAAGTCCAGGTCCAGGGAGTCATTCAGACAGCTCAGTCCTCTTCTGTAATCCACTCACCTCAGGTGCAAACAGTGCAGGTAACTACAGAATGTCTGTTAAATAACCAAGAATCCTGTTTTATATATGTGAAGACTTGCAAAGGCTTGTCTGACTCAGCTAACTCTGCCACAGTGCAGCCTTTCTGGCCCCACTGTAAGAGACAGCGAACAATCCCGTGACAGTATTTTGGGGGTACATTGTTCATAATGATTATTTGGGCTTGAAATTATTTGTAGTGCTAAGGTCACCTTTGGAGTTGAAATGAAACTCTTTGACATTGCCTCCCTTTATAAAAAAAACCAAAACAAAACCACAGCTCTTTAGTTGGTGCTCTTAACAGACATGCACCCAGCGTGTTTCAATATCCAAATAAGGAGAGTATAGAATAACCCAATGAAGAAAAATGTGTGTTTGGAAAAGGTAGACCTGAATGATGGTGGAGAAGCTGTTGATTGCTCACCTCATGTACGCCGTAACTCCGTTTCTGTGGTACCTAAGTATTCTCCTTGTGTCTCTTACTCATGTGCCATGTGATTTTTGTAGAAGCCACTTCAGAGAGGTGCCTTGGGGAGTTTACAGTTGAGTCTGTTACTACTTCATTCAGTTCTTGGCTGCAGAGAGCCCTCTGGGCAGCATGGCATTGGAGTTACACTGTGAAATAACTGCACTCGTCAGCCGAATGACTGGAAGAACTGTGCTAAAACACATTAATTTGTCACTGATCCTTTGTACTGTGCTTATCTATTCATACGACATTAAATTGATAAACCATGAAAAGTAAACCCATAATGCATTTTCAGCTGTCATTGTTCCCGTAACATCAGATCATGGAA
Source organism: Aviceda cuculoides (assembly GCA_035590195.1). Lineage (NCBI taxonomy): Eukaryota > Metazoa > Chordata > Aves > Accipitriformes > Accipitridae > Aviceda > Aviceda cuculoides. The sequence continues at coordinate 1,719,997 of JAVJGG010000017.1, forward strand.
AAGAAAACACATTTCACTTGCTGAAAACAGTTAAGCATCTGTTTTAGTAGGTTGTCGTTACTTGAGTCTCCTCCATCAGTCCCTTTCCCATCATCATGTTCTAGTTGCAAGGCCCCCACTGACTGTAGTCCTTTTTTTTTCTGCAATTTATTAACATTATGGCCTTGTTGCTCAAAGGGAAAGAAAAAGTAATACATGAGCAGCTTTTTTTTTTAAATGTTGATAGTAGGTTGCTCTTTTTGTCTCTGTAGCAGCAGTCAAGTGAGAAATGCTTTTCCCAGAGCTGCATGCATTCTTCTTGACTTTTTGTTGCTGGCACACAGATAAGTACAAATAAATGTTTTGTTAGCTTGTATTTAATAAGGAGCATCAGAGAAAAAAAAACTTGCCAACTGCTTGAGGACAAAGTGGAATAAAGAGAAAATTATAGATAATACTTTGCATATTTACTCCCTGATATGCTGCTGCCTTAAATTTTATTTTCATTTGACTCATATTCTGACCAACAAAATACACTGCTCTTCTGTCTATGTAAAAGATTTTAAGTATTTTATATGTTTGTCTCTACATAAATGGTGTTCCTGTTTCCTTTCCCACCACCTCCTCAGACAAATTTACGTGTGGGAGTGGCTCACCTTTTCAGACTGTATCAGCTATTAAGATCGTTAGGCTTGTATGATTTTTATGCAAATAATTAACCATTTGTATTTCTTCACACTGCTGTTTTAAACATTCCGAATTGATTAATCCTGCAGTTTAATACAGCTAGAACAGCTAGCTTCACATGGTGGACGTTTTTCAGCTTTTAAAGTGATAAACAGTTTGGGAGAATCTCTTGAGCTTTTCTTTTTTGCACTTGTGTAGTTTTTGTGCAGCTTTAGCTCATATACAATTAAAATGTGTAATCTCTTCTGGGTATTTCTTCTGAAGCATACCGGATAACCATATGGAATGTGGTTTTTAGGTATCTTTGTCTGAGAGTGAAGATTCTCAGGATTCGTCAGATAGCATAGGCTCTTCACAGAAAGCTCGAGGCATCCTAGCTCGTCGTCCATCTTACCGGTAAGTGCTATATGTAATATATTTTGTATTTTTATTTGAAACCAAAATAGCAACTTCTTTCAATATCTGTATATATTCTGTCAACCTCTAAGTTGTTTTTTTTTTATCTTGAAACATGCATTGGATCTGTTCATGCAGCAAATGTTTTGAGGATGCCATGTTAGCTATCATTTGCTACAAGGAAACTTTGACTTAACTCATTGGAGATCAGCTTCAACATGGTGCGGTATAGGGAAAATGTTTTATCAGCTGTAATTTTACTCAATTATATCATTTTACTGAAATTAGGACTGCAGTCAAATGCCACATCCTAGCTTTGCAAATAATAAATTTGTTAGAAACTTAACACAAAATTTAGTATTTTTTACAATAATGTTCTGAAAATTTTAAGACAATTCATTAACCTAGCTGATAGTCTTGTCAGTGATTATTGTTCCCATTTCTGCCACTGCTTTTCATTTTTTGAATGTTTTATCCATTCTTCTTAGTACTTTCTGACAGCTTTCTCTCATCTTGAATTATGTACCAGAACAAGTAATTTAGGAGGGATTTTATTATTTTGCATTCAGTCAGAAACGGTGGTGGAAAGGAGCAATTCTGAATCTTCAGTTCTAGTAGCCAGGACAGGAAAATACGAGCTGTAAGCAGAGCTTCTATGGGAGAACTGTTTAGCCGTGTGGGTTTGGGATCAGGAGTTGTCAGTTCTGCTTTTCTCTTCATAGAACTGCCACTAATTCATCATTTGGCCTGTATTAAGATGCATAAAATTCACGTTTCCATTGGTTCTTCTTTTAAATAGAGGTGTGTCTGTTTTCATAGGGCATTGTTATAGAGGACATGGGTTGTTTGGGAAGCTGTGCAACAGCTAAATTAAATGCAGAAAAGAAATGTAGTCTTACTGTGTACTGAAAGAGCAAAAGACCTAAGTTTTAAGCTTTTCTGTAGTAATCTACTCCTTTTTAGTTTATTCTGACACCAGACAGAGCAAACTGGTTTTAATTGGATATACAAAGCCTATTCTTGAGAGAATTAGGGGATCGAGTTGTAAATCAGAAAAATCTCTTAACAGGCCAGTTGTATATCCCCAGAAAATCTTTGTGATGGAAACTCTGATGCAGCTTTTACCGAAATAAAATGATGCAGCTGCAGTGCTAGTTTTTGGCACACCATATTTCTGGAGATTACTGAAATCTACTGTAAATGGTGCAGGTTTTCATTTCAGGCTTACCAGTCCAAACATCTAAGGCTCTTAGAGGATAATAATTGAAAATCTGGAATTCGTGCTGATTTGCACATACTCATACTTTATAAATCAGTAGCTGACTTGAATTGCTCTTAGCTCATAAAATTATTCAAATATTTAAATAACAAACTAGACTATATAAACTACAGAAATGTAATTACAGGAAGAGTTTGAGACAGTCACCTCATACAAAATGTTGTTAATTCCAAAAGCTGTTGTAAATCAAAATTTTAGTGTTTATGTCTGTAATACTAAATATAGTAGTTTGTAACTATTGTTGCAGTAATTTGTAGGTTTTGCCTACTATTGTAGCTGATAAAGAAACTTTTTTTTATAGAAAAATTTTGAAAGATCTTTCTTCTGAAGATACACGTGATAGAAAAGGAGATGAGGAGAGTCCTGGTGTCTCTACTGTTACATCTATGTCCGTTCCTACACCTATCTACCAGACAAGCACTGGACAGTACAGTATGTTATACAAAATATGTGCCTAACTGGACACATTTTTTATTCAACTTGCCTTAAAATACAGATATTCTTTTTGTTATATATATGACTAAGATGAAACTCAAAAGGTTTGGTTATTTATCTAACAGTCAGTGAAGTTAGTACTGTTATTACATGGAAACAGACTTGTATCTAAAGACTCCAGATAAACTCACTGCTTCATTATCTTAATTTTTGCATATTAAGACATTCAAAGGATGTTGTTACAAAATACACAGCAGTCTTCTAGTGTTAGATTTAGTACAAAATGTAAGGGTCAGTGAAGATACCATTATGTGTATGATAGGGCCACACCAAAAGGTGTTCCTGTGGTATCAGGGGGGTAGCAAAAAAAAAAGGATTTGTTCCTTTGATTTTATCCCCTAGTATTCATTGTGCTCGTGAACCAAAAGGCAACCTGCTCCTTTCCATCCTTCTTCTCTGAGCTGGGTGCTCGTACTGCTGTTCTCACTTCCTCCCCTTGCCCCGAGGCCTTTGCCTGTCTGGATTCTTGCCCTTTTTTAAGTATGTTTCCACAGAGCAGCCACCAGCTGTGGCCAGCATGGGTCCGTGTGGAGCTGGTGTCTGGCCCGGGGCAGTCCCAGACCTCTCCTCGCGGAGGCCACCCCTGCAGCTCCCCGCACTACCAACACCTCGCCACTTAAACCCAATATGTTTGTAGAATCCTGGAATGGTTTGGCTTGGAAGGGACCTTAAAGACCATCTAGTTCCGACCCCCCTGCCATGGGCAGGGACACCTTCCACTAGACCAGGTGGCTCCAAGCCCCATCTAACCTGGCCTTGAACACTTCCAGGGATGGGGCAGCCACAGCCTCTCTGGGCGACCTGTTCCAGTACCTCACCACTCTCATCATAAAACATTTCTTCCTTATATCTAATCTAAATCTACCCTCTTTCAGTTTAAAGCCATTACCCCTTGTCCTATCACTACATGCC
>JAVJGG010000017.1:1723844-1750275 GCA_035590195.1 Aviceda cuculoides
TTCAATATCTTTCATTTGTATTAAAAGGACAGCAGGGTTTTTTTGTCTTTTTTTTTTTTTTTTTTTTTTTTAAGAAAAAGGTTGGCTTGGTCCTGAAAGCTGTTTTGTTGTATTGTTAATTTTTTTGGTTAAGGGAAAGTTAAATACTGTTTGTTTACTTTTAATTTAGGTGTTGACTTTTCCTAATATTGCACTTTTGGGATGGTGAGGGGAGGACCTGACTATTCGCCAGCTGTAGAAAAGGAAGGAGTAACAGGGAAAGCTGTCTGCTGGTGACTAACTGCTTGAGAAAATTCCCTTCTGTGAGTAATGGGCTTCATTAGAAGAATCCAAACATGATGAATTGGTGCATCACCACTGCATTTTGTCTTATCTTAGCAGCATAATTGTGCTTCCAGTGTGCTGTAGTTGGCTACATAAAGAGGGGCTTAGTTCAAGAAAGCCTTAAACCCCTTTGTCCAGGAAAGAAACTACAGTGACTCCAGGAATTCTGAAGAAACAGAAATCAGAAATAACACTTGCATACATTAGTTCTCCTGCTTATTGTCATTCCAGAAGGGGGGATGTTCGTTAATCGCATCCTGATTTTGAAACACACTTTCTCAGAGATTGCAAGGTAAAAGAACACTTTAAAAACAAAGAACAAAGACAATCCAGAAGAGTCTAATTAATTACAGGTCAAATTCCTGGGGAATTTGCAGTGCAATTTAAGCTCCTAAATCCTTTAGATGCTTCTGAAAAGTTGTACCTTTAGCCTACAAGCTGTGAGACACATTCATTGTGTCAGACTGCTGTAGGCTGTTCCAAGGAAAAAAAGAATCCCAAAGGGTACCTCTAACAAAATCACCTCAAGAACTTCTCTGCGTCTGTCTTTACTTGTTTGCTGTAGTCTTCACTTCCACGATGGGTGGGGTCATGTAGCTTCCTATCTTACTCTGGTTTGCTTTCACTTCTAACTTGTTTATTTTTTTAGGCACCATTGCATCACCATCCTGTAAATCACCTACCGACCTCCACATGGCCCTGTTTCACCTCACAAGCTTCCTTGGAAGCTGAAGCCAAGGCTGTGGGTTTTTTATTAAATCTTAGTTAACCAGGTTTAAGAGAGCGCTTTCTTCCCCCCCGCATTGTTGTAGTAAATGGGCAATGAGTAAATTAAGATTTTTTTTTTTTTTTTTTTTTTTAAAAAACTTGTTCTAGGACAGTGGTTTCTTTCCCCGCTCCTATGTACCAGTTTCCACTATTACCAGTAGTGCTGTCTTTCATGCTGTACTTGCAGGCCTGGCCTGAAGAGATTCAGTAGTGTTGTGTGTGCACTCAGTGTTTTAGCATTGTGGATGCAGGGTCAGTGCTTGCTCCTCTCCTCACCTCTTTTGGTAGGAACTTTATGTGAGCAAAAGAAAAAGTACCAAATGAGTGTGATCAGCTAACTTTTAGTGGTTCAGAAACAAGTGCTAAATTGCAGAAGCAATCCAATCCTTTTTCTGAAAGACTTTTAAAAACGGAATGAAAAATAATAATAAAAAAAAAAGTTCTGCAGACTAGTGCTCAAGGCAGTAAGGTTACTATGTGAACACTCCCTTCCCTTGTTTTTATTCTAAAATAAGAATCTTTATTTGCTGCGTAGAAGGGATTTTTTTTGAGATTGTTAATTCTAACTGGTGTTTTCAACAAATGTACAAAGTCACAGCAGTTTCATCTCAGCAGGTCTATTAAGCTACATGGGGATTTTAAAATGTGGACTGCTCAAAAAAGCATCTGTAAATTTGAGGAAGGGGAGGATTTACTTCATAAGCTGTAGTGGAGCTTATGCTCTACATCCAGTAGGATAAATTCAGCCTTTGAAATGTGGAGTCGTGTGGAAGACTTCTTGCTGAAAGGTCAGAACTGTGTTTGTGCGCAGTGCCCTCTTGTAAATGGGAAATCTGTCTGTCGGCTACCCAAAAGGAAGAGGTGGTTGAGTGCAGTGACCCTGGCTCAGGACTGTAAAAATTGCGATCATACATGTCACTTTATATTACTTAGTTCCTGGGTGGGATCAGACTTGCAGGTATGTCTTAGTTGTGATAGTAGCATAACGTCCAGCACCCAGCAAAAATATTGGCAGGAACTGCATCTTCCTGTCTTCAAAATGCAGAACCTGTGATTTAGCTTGAAAATGTTGATCTTTTGAGATTAATCACCTCTGTGTGCTTAAGTTCTTCAGCCAAATGCTTGTTTAACAAGCTTCTTCCCTCCAGCTAGATAATGCGTTATCCCGGCTCTCACCAATGATGAATCTTTTTCCAAAAAACACGATATTCCTATGGTCAAAGCTGTGGTACAGCTGTTAGGGCCCTGGAGAATGCAGCGTTATGCTGCTCTTTCCAAGAGTAAGGAAGTGCTCCATGGTCTGGATTTCCCCACACTCACATGTGTGTGTGACTAGAGCAGTCCCTCTTCAGCACATTGTCTCAGCATCAGCCATGAATGAAGTGTCTTGGGGTTAGCAGATCTATTCCAAAACCTGCAGGTGGTGGCTCAGTGATACCAAAGTTAATTTCCAGTCTCCTGCTAGATGTTTCACACTGTGAATGCCACATTTCCAATGATGTACCCTTTGAGTGTGTTTTTAAGCTGTTCTGCTGTAGCTAGGAATCTTCCTGGCAATTTCAACCTATTTTTTTTGTAACCTACCTATAAAGTGAACACTTTGTCTTAAAACAGTTGTAGTCATTCTCTTTTACCTTTGACCATTTTTGGATGCCCTGTGGGTTAGTCTCAACACGCATACACACATGGTTTGTATTAATTGGGCTAACGCACTTGGCAACTTTCATTCAAACAGCATCACCCTCTGCGCATGCTGATCTTTGGGCATGTAGAGTCAGTTGCAATTCATGTGCTGTGTTGTGGGCCCTACTTACTGCCTTTTTATTATTCTATTCTAGGCATTTTTCTTAAATGTGATCTTTTCCATGTGTGCCCTAAAGAAAAATACAGGGTTTCAAATGAGATCAAGTTTTTGGTGTTGCAGTTTTGGATATGAAAGATGCACTGCCTTTTTTGCTCTGGTAACTTCTAGACCTTGGTTTGGAAGAACAGGAATGAGAGCTTCTGTTTTCAGCTATATTCCGTGGAGATGAGAAAATTCCCAGGAGTGGACATGGGCTGTCCCTCCCACTGGCACACCCAGATACATCCTTCAGAACATCTGGTTCATAAATGACTTATTTCCTCTTTCACTGGGGTTTGTCACTTTGTAAAAAGTCTGATGAATTTAGTGGTGTCGTGCTGCTGTACCCACTTAGTGCATTTGCATTTCCAATGAGATTTGATCATCTTAGTAAGATCAGTAAATTTCCTAGAATGGGAGAAAACGCGGTGTGACTGGGGTGGCTCTTGGACATTGGCAGGGGCTGTGCTTTGGAATGGGAACAGGACTGGATAGACAGTTAAGCCTGAACAGCATTTCTGCCACCAGCGCCATTCTAATTGCTCTTTGGCCCGGGCACAATGCCTAAGTGGTCTGTTCACTCCTTCAGAGAAAAACATTTGCAAACAAATTTACTGCATCCTGCAGCGTCCAAGGGTTTAAGTTCAAGAGGTTAAGTTCTATTTACCAAGAGAAGTATACCATCTAGCACAGTGCGTATGCGTTCACTACCCTTTTGTGCACTCTGCTTACGCCTCACAGAAGGTTTTGTGCTTCAGGAAGGTTTTTTAGCTCCTCTAAGAAGCTCTAAAATCGCAGGGTTAGGAAGAAAAGGATGGGAGCAGTGTGATTTGGTGCAGTTAAATTAAGTCATTGTATCATTTGAATTTGTAGCCACAGTTCCTGTTTGAGGGCAGCTTGATTTAATAAGCAATTTACTGTGCTGTATTTACTGAAATTGCTATGTCATGCCTGCAGTTTTTATGACAGCTCCTGTTACATTTGTAACATTTAAACTGCATCTGTGGTTATGAGTAGAATACTGGGATTTTCCTCTTTTTTCTTTTAAGTCAGATAGCTCTGGCATAGTACAGTAATGTTGCTGCTGTGTCCAGATCCGATTCAGATAATTACAGTATGTTCTTCCTTGCACCTTTTGAGCCCTATCAGCAGAAATGGAGGGTACGTGACACTCAGGCTGCTTATATTAATGAGCAAACCAAAGGTAAAATGCCGCAGATTAGCAGGGGGCACTTGCCTCTGTGTGAAATGCAGTAAGAATTTACATTTGCGTTGCTCTGATTTACTAGGGACCAGGAAGAAAAAGATCACAGCAAACATGAAAAATGAATATGACAGTGTCCTATGGTAACTGTCCAAGTAGATAGCACTGCTATGTAATGTTTTGGGCCAGAACTGCACGAAGGAGGGTAAAAATTGCTCCTTGTTAAGGTGGTGTCAGACTTGCATAAATAGGTATTCAGATAATATGACAGTGGTGCCAGCTGTCCGACCGCAGCCAGCCACAGAATGCAACGCTATTTCAGTGACTTTGTTGGTGGTGGAAGCCCAGCTCTGACTAAATATACTTTATGTTTTAGGGGCCCCCAGCTTTTCTAAACACATTGTGGCCCAGCATCAATGTACTTCATTTGTTATGTGCTCAGTTGGAAGCCTCTTATTTATGAATAGGAGCATTACTTGGATTCTCAAATATGTAGGTGCTTAAAGTGGCATTTTGTTGCTGACTGTGCAAATCTTCTTTTTGTTCATTGATTATAATGGTTCTTGTGTGGCAGCTGGATTAAATTAAGACTGAAGTCTCTGGGCTAAAAGCCCTGATGGAACTTTTGTGCAAAGGCTGCATTTCGCAACCAAATAACTTTCTCTGGTGCTTCAGCAGGCTGCCCACATACAATTATGTATTGTTGACTAAATACCTGCAAACTTACATTTCTGACAAAGCCAGTTCCACAGCAGCTGTATTTTATTGCAGTCTACTCTAAAAATAACTAGCTTGGATTTAGACCAAAAAATGACATGGATGAGTTAAATCCAAGACAACTAAACTGTGTCCAGCTCAGTGCTGCTGTGTCAGTTTGGCCAGAGCTCAGACGAAACGCCATTTCATCGTCAAAGGAGAGGGAGCAGCTCTGGGTGTTCGTATCCTGTGCTGCAGCCTGAGCCAAGGACTCATGCCTCTCGAAGTGTCGCTTGGTGTCCAGGCACAGCTTCGTGTTGGAAACTCTTACCAGTGTCTGTTGTGAAACTCCAGAGTCGTAACATCGAGTTTTGAGCTTCAGTGTGAAAAACCTAGGGGCCTCCAAGACCAGTCTGGAAATGTGGCCTCTCAAGCTTTAGAAATGAGAAGGTAAAATACAACTTTACTGATGGTTATGCCTGCTTAGTGGGTGTAAATGCTTTAGATAATTAAAGCTGTGGCTGATGCAACCATATGTCAGGAGAACTCTTGCTTCGTGCTTACACAAAATGCCTGTGCATGGAGGGACCATTCCCTACAGTGAAACTGTTGTCCTTCAAGTGCTCTTCTTAGGATTAGCTCATGGTGGTACAACCTCTGCAGCTCTAAGTACTGAACCCAGCTCTAGGCTCTTCTCCAAAGGCTGCGATGACAAGGCAATGGATGTGGCATAAAATAATTGGCTGCCTGTGTATGTGCTGGGGTAACGTGGGGTCTGGCACAGCTGTCACCAGTCTTCTTTGGGGGAGAAGCCAGCAGGTGAGATGGAGTCACCCATTGCAGGGTCATGAGTTGGACCTCACACACAGATAAAGGGGAGGAACAGCAAAGGTAAGGCTCCCTCTCCATCTATACGTACGAATGGTCAGCAAATGCTGCAGACAATTGTGAAATGCCTGTACACCCTTACAGGGAGATTTTAAGTGTCTGGGACTAGGATAGCCCTAGAGGGAAGACTCAGTACTCATTAGGACCATGCACAGCTGCGTTGCTCACTAAACTCTACTTGCTTTTGCATCTTTGTTGCCTCATGGCAGGGCCTGAACACTTCTGTACGTTTGCTTTATTGCAGTTAAAATTCAGGCTGTACTGCCTGATGTGGAGTGTGCGTTGGAGCATGGTCAGAAGAGAAGGAGCATTCCTGGTGGTTTCGTGTTACCGCTGCAGTCATCCCTAATTACTGATCTGGGTTTGCCCAGGGGCTCTTTCTAGATGGAGTTTAAATTTGCCATTGTAATGGGCAGAAAAAGGTGCAGCAAATTATAGGTCATAACAACTTAGGATTTTGTATTTTATTGCCTTCCTCACACTGTTTAGCAATAGAATTCTCTCATATAATACCTGAAAGTTTGCAGCTTCTGAGGGGACAGAGATGACTTGCACTCAACAGCCAATCCAATGCAGGTAAGCTTCTATGCATTTGGGTCGATAAATCTTGACCTCCTATCTGCTGGTACTTGGTTTTATATGGCCATTATGTGAAGCCAAATCCAGTGAACTTTGAGCATTTGTAAACAGCATTGCAAGGAAGATGCAGGCCACAAGGGCGAAAGACCAGCAGCATGCTGTTCCATTTTTTCCGTCACGCAGTTTGAGAAGAGTGAGTTGAGTGAAAACCTAGTTTATTTTTCTTTACGTGAAAAACCCAAACACTCTACATGTTGAGCATGCACACAAGGCTGTAAGTCACTGCAAAGGTGCTGCCAAGGTCAGTGGTTGTGAAAGTGTGTAGGTAGAGGGGTGCTCAGAAGAGAAGTGAGAACATTACAGTACACTGACACCATGCTGCAGAAGCGGAGTGGAAAGGGGCCGCAGTGAAATCACAGTGTGAATACTCTAGCTGTAAATTTTTTAGTTAAGGTTCCTATCATATGCTTCCATTTTTAGCACAGTTAAAATTAAACTCTGCAGCCGAGGCTGAGCACTAGAAATTCTTTCTTCACTACTTCAGCATTGCCAGCATCTTTTTAGACAACTTCTCTTCTGCAACCTCGGATATGGGATACTTCAGCTAGTAAGGATAGTAGCTTACAGAAGTATCATTTCTGCACCCTCAGGAGTGACCTCCCAAAGGACTTCCAGCAACGAGTAGATGAGATTGTCGTGACAGTGTCTGGTGTCAGCTTTTAATTTGTGAGCATTTTCCTTGGCCCTCATTCGTGGATGGTTACTGCTGAAAATCTGCATGAAACTGTCCTTAACTCACCCCGCCTAATGCCGTTGCACAGATGGCATCTGCAATCAGTAGATCAGGGAGCGCTGTTGTAGCTAAATAAGACTTGCAAGGTGGGGTCAAAGCCTCAATCTTAATTCTTGAGTTCCTAGCCTCAATACAAACACACTTAAAACAGCCTCTCCAGGTCTGCAAAATGTTCTGACATTGAACACTTCACGGTCAGGCTCTGCCCTTTATCTTGCAGACTCACCTGTCCTATCGGGTTTTTTTTTGTCTTTACAATAGCAGATATTAAATTCCTTGAGGCTGCTGCTTTGTCTTTTAATGTAGTGGTCCATCTCCACTGAGTACAGCTGTGCAAATATAAACCAAAGCTGTTTTGCACAGTACAGAGTTCACTTGTGGAGTATTTAGAATTTGCCTTTAGCTCCATTTAGGACACAGAGGAAGCGGGTGGTTGTATTTAGGCTGATGTATTAGGCCCTTGGCAGGCAAAAAAGGATCCGGTGTTTTGGTTGTATTGGTTCAATGAAAATGGCATAAAGTGACTGATAAGCCCCTTAACGCAGACTGCCATAGTAGGAGCAATGGTAGCTGGCCCTGGTGAGCCTTCTCATCGGTAGGTCCTAGCACTGCCAGCTACCACCGCGTTGAAGTTGATAGCTGGTATCTCCACAAGTGTTAGAAAGATTCATCATCTTTGTCTCATTTGACTCAAACCACTTTTTTTTCTATCACAAAGAAATTTACATTTTGTATGCATCTGCAAAAGATTTCTTTAAAAAAATTTAGAAGTGACCGTTTCATAATACAGTGCAAAATTTATAGACTATAGCTGCTCTTTCCCTTCCATGGAAGGGGAAGAATATTGCAATTACTCCTTTTTAATCTTTCTTGTTATCCATTGTGTCTGGCAGGTGGAGGTGAAAACAGATTTGAGATGTACAGTAAATCATAGAATCATAAGAATGATTTGGGTTGGAAGGGACCTTAAAGATCACCTAGTTCCAGCACCCCTGACACGGGCTGGGACACCTTCTACTAGACCAGGTTGCTCAAAGCCCCATCCAGCCTGGCCTGGAACACTGCCAGGGATGGGGCATCCACAACTTCTCTGGGCAGCCTGTTCCAGTGCCTCACCACCTTCACAGTAAAGAATGTCTTCCTTACGTCCAACCTAAATCTACCCTCTTTCAGTTTAAAGCCATTACCCCTTGTCCTATCACTACATGCCCTTGTAAAAAGTCCCTCTCCAGCTTGCTTAACTTTAGGAAGAACCCAGCAGCAAGATCAGATAGTTGAAAGTAACGGAAGAAAAAAGCCTTTCAAAACTGGCAGTGTTTTTCAGCAGTGGAAACAGATGTACAGTCTACAGATTTACCTTTATCCGTATGTTATAACATACAGCTACAACTATTGTTGTGCATGTTCCTTTTTCTTTAAGTTGCCATTGCTGCAAACGGATTACAGCTGGCCAGCCCAGGTACAGATGGTGTGCAAGGTCTGCAGACACTAACGATGACAAATGCTGGTGGTTCTCAGCCTGGGACAACAATACTGCAGTACGCACAAACATCAGATGGTCAACAGATACTCGTACCCAGCAACCAGGTGGTAGTGCAGAGTGAGTACGCCTTCTGGAAACGGTTAGAAATACCCCTCGCTAACGCAAACGTAACTTTCTAACGCTACCCCGTTTTGATGTCTTATGCTGTTATCGCAATAGCTGCGTCAGGGGACATGCAGACTTACCAGATCCGCACGACACCAACTACCACATCCCTTCCTCAGACTGTGGTGATGACATCCCCTGTCACTCTGACGTCACAGACAAGTAAGACAGATGATCCACAGTTGAAACGAGAAATAAGGCTGATGAAGAATAGGTATGTAAGTGCACGTGGGCTGCTTTGATTTGTTAGTTTAAAGTTCTGAAATATATCTTCGAAGCACAAATTACAAGTCTTGCGAGCTAACTTTACTGATTGCGCCATCAGGATGGTATGCTGCATCCAGCAACTAAAAGCATTGGAAATTCTGACCAAAACATGCTACATGTTCCGTCTGACACGCTTTGGAGAAAGCAAATTGTTTTTTCCGTGCAGATTGACTACCACGTGTGTTACTAGATACTGCTAAACTTCATGGTCTCCACCTATCGTTGTGTACTTTTCAGTTTGTTTTGTTCAAGATTGCCGTGCCAGCTCTTTCCTCCCATGTTGGTCAGAATCATAACATTCATAAAATAGACACGTCTCAAATCTAAAATAAACAGTTACTTCTGTTTGTCTGTTCCAGAGAAGCTGCTCGAGAGTGCCGTAGAAAGAAGAAAGAGTATGTTAAATGTCTGGAAAATCGAGTTGCGGTCCTGGAAAATCAGAACAAAACTCTAATTGAAGAGCTAAAAACTTTGAAAGATCTTTACTGTCATAAAAGTGTGTAAGAAAAGAAGGTAAAACTTTTGTGGACTGTTTAAATTTCAGAGGAGAATTTTTTTTTTATACTGAATTTTTTAAACTAGATGAAAGGTCAAAAATGAAACTTTTCTACCTAGATTTCACAACTTAAAGACTATATAGATTTTATTTACAACATGTTGGTGACAAAGTACAAAAAGGAAACAAGAAAACCTCACCAAAATTCCTGCTGGCACAACTGGAAACTTTATAAAGTCAAGATTGCATCTACAATAAAAGGACAGTGATGTTTTATAAGGCAGGTGATTAGAATTTCTTTGAAAATTTCTACAAATGCCTCTTGTAATGGAGGCAATATTTGGTTACAGTTAAAACGTGGATGAAATGGAATCCTTGCCATAGTCGACATTATTAGTAACATTTATAACCAGTATATGTTTTGATTTCTTACTCTTTTTCAATCCTTACTTTTTCTTTTCAGTTATTTGTATGTAAATATTTTTATTTTAACCTGTAAGTTGTCATTTACAGGTGCAGATGATAAAAAAAGCTAATACTTTGCTAGAGGTATAAATTATGTTTACTCTTTCTCAGCTGACAGTTTAAAAAGTTGGGGTTTTTTTTCAATGTTTGCTGTGTTTATCAAATTTGGAAAGGATCTGCAGAAAGCAGTGAGAGGCCTAGTCCTGAAAATGTCTGAGGCACATGAAGTAAGGTGTTGACTTTTCTTAAGAGAATTCAACACATCCAATTATTTTAAAGTACGATGTGGTGGAACGAGTACTGGTGAACAAAAGTTTCTCAAGAATGATTTCACAATAGTTTGTTCTTAGTTGCTGGGCATGATAAACATCTATAATTGAAAAATAAATTGTGTGTTGAATATATATACAATTAAACATGCATTGCTTATTCTGTCTGGAGATTCTACTGTGCTTTGGAACATTTAAACCAAATAGAAGAACGATAAAACAAAAAATTGAAGATATATACCAAAGTGTTAATGAGGTTCTAATATATGGTTTATATGCTGAAAGTAGTGCAAAATTTCCGGACTAATTTTGTAAGGTAGGCGATATTTTGCAAAGTAACGGTATCTTTGTAAGAAAATACTCTATTGAAAACAGGTAGATGGTTGGTATATTTTGTAGCTAAATTGTGATCTTTACAAATTCTGACATTGAGTTTATATACGTATTTTGACAGTTTATATATTTCATTTTAGTAAACAAATGAAATATTTTGTGAACTAGATTTTCAAGCATATATTTTTATGGATAGTACAAAGTCAAATGAGATCCTCTTTGGTGTAGGAGATATTTGAATTAATTTTGTATGTCTGTAGGCAACTTGCAAAAAAACGGATCCTAAAGAGTGTTGGGAAAAAAAGAAAAAAAAAAGAGATCAGGGCTTTTTATTCCCCACAGTTGATAATATCTGCACATTAGATCTGATTGCTATCAGAGATTCTAGTTTGTATGATTTTAATTTGTTTCAGGTGAAAATTAAATGTTTGACATGATCAGGACTCTTTTGGGTGTAGAATCTCCATTCTTGGAGATACTCAAAAGCCGTCTGGATGTGGTCCTGGGCAACCGGCTCTAGGTGACCCTGCTTGAGCAGGGGGGTCGGACAAGGTGACCTCCGGTGGTCCCGTCCAGCCTCGACCATTCTGTGATTCTGTGAAATAGAAAAATGTGTATGCAGTGCTTATTGCATGAATAATAAATACACTATTTTCCATAGATAGGATTGAATCCTGCTTCCAGTTATGTCAGTGGGAATTGCACTATGGACTATGCTGTTAAAAAGGTGTTAGAGCTACGTGTGTGTGTTGTGCTAGCTCAGATCTGAATGAGATTAAAAGACGTACTCACTCCCTAGATGTGTAATGCTTATCATATGGTCAGTCAGTATTTTTTATTTTACTCATTTTTGAATTAATGGACTTCTTAGCAAGCAGAGCTCTCTGCAAATGGTATGAGAAAGACTGCATTCCACAATCGCATTGTTAGTGGGCTATAAAAATGTTGTTTTTTTCTGAAGTTTCTAAACACCTGATTGTTGTGGACATGATCCATGATATGTTTCCTTTAGGCCAAACCGGAGTATACATTTCTGTTCGCGGTCACATCAAAAAAGAGTGCTTTCGTTGCACATCAAAAATAATGAGCAAGGTTGAGAAAGCCATGACATTAGGGAACTGCTCCAAAAGAGGTCTCTGGTGCCTCCTATTTCTGTTAGCGGAATTTCAGGAAAAACGAACACCTTGGAACGTTCTTAGCACCTCAGAGAATTGGACCTTTGCGCTCTGTCTCCCATCAGGTGTGTGTACGCTATTTGGCATACGTTTAAGAGGGTTTGACCTACAGTACTGAAACTAATTTGGTAACTCCTCTGTATGGTGTTTTGATCCTCACTGTGTGCCGTTGTTCCTTTACCTTCTTTTGTAATACGGAATAATAATTAAAAAAAGCTATCAAGTGTTAAGACTGTAAAAAAATGGTGGCCAATTCTTTCTGTATTCAGCAAGTGAAACAAACGTAGTGCTGCCAGACATAAAGTTAGTAAATTTTTATCCTCTTAAAATAGTGTTTTGCAAAGAGCAGCTTATTTTTCATCATGGAAATATTAAACAGTAACATGAGTTTGCTCTTTAAGTAATCACTTATCGTGAAGTACTTATTTTGGATTTACTTCAAAATCTAGATTGTAAGAGAGTAAAACTGATATCCTGAGAGTAAGAGATATAGTACCTAATACTGTTCTGCTGGTTATTTCCAAACAAAAGTACACGCTTTATATGAATTGTAAATATTTGTTGAAACAATTAGATGGTTGCAAATTTTGACCTTGGTAAATAAAGTCGCCAAAACATAATTCTGATGTTCCTTATGTGTTCTTAATTAACACAGTACTGCAGTGGTTCCTACCAAATGTGCATACATTGTGTGGTATCAGATCTTTTACAGTGGCCAAGAATAAATACTTAGTTTATGAAACACCACCCAGAGATCTTGTATCTGATGTGTCCTTTCAGCAGAGTACTACATTATTTGTGCATAACTTTTAGTCATCAATAATTAAAAATCATTAAAAATAATTTTTAAAGTAATTTTTAAAAAATCATTAAAAATAATTAGTGGTGAATACCTCTTATCTTTCTGCAGGTTTGTTTTTTCCTTTTTAGTTTTCAGTAAGCTGAGCCACTGTTCACTAAAACCATTTTGTGCTCTGCTAGGATTCACCCAGCAGAGGGAGTATCTCTGCCATCTACAAAATCGTGGTGGTAGTATTATGAAGTATACCTAGGCTTCTGATAGCTGGAAAAGCATAGAAATAGGGTCGGAAAAAAGTATTTTCAGTTGGTAACACTTCTATATTCAATTTCGGTATTAGGGTGAAGGTTGTTATCATTTCCTCTACTGTTAGTATGGAAATCAAAGGCAGAAAACAAACAAAAAAATAACACAGTTGCAAACATGACTTCTAAAAAATAAGTGTATGTCCTTTGGCACTTAGATTTATTCTGAAACAGGAGTTGGCTGTCTTTTCCAAGTTTTAACAGGCAGACCAGACCTTTAGGATGATGACATGACGGTTTGTCCCTTTAGAAGGTCTACAAGTACTATACGTGCCACAGTCAGAAGGATGGTAAACGTAATGCTCACGGGATTCACAGCCTTGTTACTCAGCGGAAGTTCAGATTTTATCCATCTTCTGTATTGAGATAAACGGACATAGATCCCAGGAAATTTTGGTCGGCCACAGCCAGCTCCGAAACTAGCAATCCCTATGAGATAGTATTTGTTGGTACTAGGGTGATAGCACGCTAAAGGTCCACCGCTGTCTCCCTATAAATAAACGATTTATAGAAACATAGATTCCATTCCAGGAAACAATGTAGAATTAGGTCAGTAATATGTCCACTTTTTTTTAAAAAACTTTTTTTAATCAGCTAAGCTAACTGGACAGTAAAAATGATGGTAATACATGGATAGTAGTACACAGACAAATTAAGATAAAATTTGGTGATGCTGGGTGATACTGCCTTGACAAGAATACCACACCTGCATTAGTTTCTGTGTCTTTAACTGAAGTTCTGTTGTTTTTCTTTCTGCACTTTTTCAGGCTAAGGCTTGTCTCCCTAAATTTTCTCACTCGTCAGTTAACATGAGAATATATTGTCCACACAATGTATAAGCACCAAGAAACACAGTAATGAATACACAACTCTGAGTCTTTGCCATATCACCTACTTAAAGGAAAACTGCTGAGGAAAGCAGGAAGTGTAGCAGACAAAGTACTTATAAATACGTTATGGGTTTTAATTATAAATGTCTCCGTATCACAACTGGTGCCCCAGCTTTTGCATGCTAGTGCTTTTGATCTGAGAACTGTTTTCTCAGAAAGAGATGCTGACTGCTCAGCATTTAAATAAAAACATTGCCATATCACTGAACCGTATCACCTTCCAGTGCTGCTGCTGTCTTTCAAAAGCATAAAAACAGGCAAGATGCTTGTGTGCTTCAAACACACTACATATGTACAGTGATAGGTATGTTTGTGTAATGTTGTATCATTTATTGACATCTTTGTGCCAAGTATTGTATAAATGTTTGTGGTCTTTCTCCTTTAACTTATTCTTGTCTTCTGCCGAGTACCGCTGAATCCTTTGTGTATGTTTACGAGACGCGTTTTTTCTTTGGAATCACCATCTCGCCTCTCTTTCTATTTATGATGCTTCTTTTGCAGTTTGACATGTTTTCTGGTTAGTATTTGTGCTATTTTAATTAATCGTGCTACAAATGCTGGTCATCATGATGCCCCTGAGACTCTGGCTTGGGGGTTTCCACAGCGGCAGGTCAGGCCCGATGTTCATTCTTACCTGACAGCTGTCGGTGCCTCCTGATGGAGAGCCAGCACAAATCATGTTGTCGCTAACCAGACCTCCATAGGCGTCAGAGCTGTTACAGACACTAGAAGGAATGATTTCCACTTGTGCGTCTTGTAACACAGGTGAAGTTTTACCTTTAATGGAAGACAGCATATAGAAAGGTAAAATATTTATGCTGTTGTGTGTAGCAATTCTTACTGTGCTCTTTTTTTTCCTGTTTAGCTAGCTTAAGCATGTTTCTGTACGTATTTAGACATGTACGTAATATAGATTGTGCCTACTTCTAATGGATTTGAACTTAGCTGGGTTAAGGATTTGCAGACTTAGATTTGATGTAGTTTTTGCAATTCTTACTCTGAAGAAACATCAATTATAACAATACTGCTCACTCGCCTTGCTCAAAATGTCAGAGGTGACTTATCAAACTTATATGATCCCCAGCTGCCCTTGAAATTTCCACACAAGGAAGATGCACACCTCCAACTGACATCATGTCAAGTTTGTGCTCACTGTGATTAAAGAGAGAATTTGAGGGAGTGCAGCCATTCATAAAATACATGGGCATCCCTAAGTTCACAATGCATGTCATGAGAATTGTTGTTCTTCAATGAAAAAGTTATTTCTAGCAGACAACATTGAGTAACTGTACGATGAACCTGAAAATCGGGCTAGTTTTATTCTTCTTTTTTCATGTTATACTTGGAAGAAAGGCTAGAAAATGTATCCCTTTGGTTACGTATGCGTAGATCTAATCTGCTTGCAATGGATAAAACACTGAAAGGAGATATTCAGTTGCAGAAGGATTTAATGATGTTGTGTGATGAGACTATAACCTGAACAAATTCACTTCTCTCTCAGTGAGCTCAAGGGACTGGAACCCGTTATTAGTTATGTAGCTTATAACTTGATCAACAATGCAAGCAAATTTTTACCTTTTTCTGCTGTACGTCCCCAACCGCTAATAAAGCATTCTGTTTCATTGTCAACGTGTGGGTAAAGGTGTGCAGGAGGTAAGCAGATAGGCTGAATATAGTCACTGTAGCATACCGCGGAATCAAGTTCAAATAATGCAATATCATTTTCAAATGTTTCTCTCTTGAATTCTGGGTGCACAGTGATGCTTCTAATAGTTCTTTTTGCTGCGTGTTTGCCATGTTTCTGAAGGTTAAGCACACCCAAAACAGCTCTCCAGGAATGTGGATCCCTAAGAGAGAATTCATGTGGTTTTTACAATCACGTTAAAGTAAATATGTTTCTTGATGGCACTGTTTTAACTGATTGTTTTACTGCTGGCTGATGCACCTTTAGGAATATACATTGAAAATTCTGTAGTAAATATTGTCCGGAACAAATTTGGCCAATTACCATTCTGTCTGTTTTGAACACCCAGTTTGCCTAATGCTGGTTATGGCTGTTAAGGTGAATTCAGATTAATGATTTAAGTTGATACTGAGATTTTGCTTCCCACCCCATTTCAGCAGAGGCCACCTGGGAGATATTCTTTTGAAAAAGATGAAAAAGTTGGATTTATTTTGCAGAAAGGAAGTGGGGTTATATCCATAATGCTTACAAAGACTGTGTTTGTACCTAGGTTTGGGAAAGCCATTAACTAGAAGTTACAAATAATGAGTATCATCTTAATATTAAATTTAGAAATAGGGCCGGAGTCATTCAGACCTAATTTCTATTCAAGTATGTTGAAAAAAATCTTTACTGATACTAAGCGGGAGTTGAATTTGGCCTGTCATGAGCAAAGGACAGGCTATGAAATTCAGATTAACCTCCAAAATTCTCCAGAGTGTAAGATAAAAATTAAATTGATTATTTGTGAGATAATTCCCCTCTAAATTAATGTTTGTAAAAGTGCATTTAAAGAAGCAAGGAGCTGATCTAACAAAGTCCTGGTAAATGATAAAATTCCAAAGTTCAGAGATTTTTATGGTTCAGTTTTCCTTAGGTCACGGTTATGTCAACACAGTCAATACAAACTTGCAACTATGTTAAAGACTACAGAAAGACAACAGTGATCAGCTAGCTGAAATGCTGCAGAATTGCTGTAAGTACAATTAAAAGGCCTGTTCTGAGGAGTGTTATTACCACATTGTTAAAAAAAAAAAAGTAGTTAAGTGCCAAATTGTTGGTTCTGTTAAAAAGGAAAAACGGAAATAGTGTTAAAACTAATGAATAGTAATGTTTCTAATCTAAATATTGCAACAGTTTCCTTTTGCAGTGAGCTTTACTAGTTTAGAAAAATGTATTAATTGGAAAAATTAGAGCACCATGCGGAAAAAAAGAAGCCCCCAACCTAACAAAAATGTCACCTAGATCAAAAAAACAAAAGACCCTTTATTAAAAATAACAAAGGTTGTTCTGGGCCAAGCCAGAAGTGCACATCTAAGACTTCTTGATGTTGACTTGCAAAGTTACATCTTTATATCCCGTGCTGGGCTGTATCAGCAAACAGGAGTTGCACGGTTTGGGTCTCTGCACATTGGTGCTGCGCTGTGAGAGCTCAGTCTGTGTACGTCCCATTGTTCAGAGATACCACAGGTGATGCTTTGCTGATCTATGATGCCCTCCTCAGTTTAAAAAAAAAAAAAAGAGCTAATAGCATGAATACATACTGCCTTCCTGTAACGCAGTGGCCAGCGGTAAGCACTGAATTCCTGTTAACTAAAACTCCACCACAAAAGTGCGCAAATCGTACGGCAGCTTGCTGAATCTGGAGGCTGACCGACCACGGCCACGCTCCGGTTTGAGCGTCGTGTCCACCGACGATCCGGGACCCCGCGACGCTGTCGAAGAGCGGCCGTTGTCCGCACTCTGCAAAACAGAACAGTCGGTTATATCATTCAAACCAGAAAAACGGAGCTTTTGGTGCGCCGGCAGCGTTTTGGGCAGTTTGTTTGTGGTTGTTGGAGAGGGGGTTTTTATTGTTTTTTGATCTACGGTGTTGCTTGCTGCAGGACTTTCGATGTTTGCAGCTGGAGCCCAGCTTCTGGAGATCCCGGACTGGTTTTGCAGGTTGTACAAAATACGTGTTATTTCATCCGGTTACACGCGTATTTCTTGTGTATGGATTTACGGCGTGCCTTGAGGGTAAGCGGGTCCCAGTCGCTGCTGCTTTAGGAATTCATCCAATTTAGGCGTAGGGCAAGTTTTTTCCGCGCGTCCGTGGGCAGCCCTGCACCACCACAGCCCGACCCCCTTCTTCCCCTCACACGCTCCCCGCCATCTTCCCCCCCGCCTGCCCTCTCGGGCCCTTCAGCTGCCCGCCACGGCCCTTCCCACACCCGTCGCTCCGGTATAACCACCGTACCCTCACTGAAAGCCCGCGGGGCCGCCACCCCGGGCAGGGAACCCGTCAGCAGCAGCAGAAGCGGGAGGGCGGTGGCGAGCCCTCCCCGCCGCATCCTCCGTCGAGGGGGGAACAAAATGGCGGCCGGGCCGGGCCGGGCCGGGGGCGCCGCTGCTAACGGTCGCCGAGGCGGCGGCTCGTCCCGACGGGAGCCGCGGCACCTCGCCAAGAAACTTCCCAGGCGCGAAACGTTAAATACGAGTCTTTTAATGTTCTGGGGGCGAACAGCGTTAAAACCCGTCGCCGTGCAGAGGCGGGCAGGCAGCCCGGTGACCGAGAGGCTTTGGTAAGTGTTATATATCCCCCCTCCCCCCCCCGTCTTTTGTGACTAAATACTTAAGGCTGAGCAAAAAAGCTCAAAAAGCTGGGTCTTAAGGTTTTGTTCTGGCTGCTCGTTCTGTGGGGCTGGAACGTGAACGGCCCTGACGGAGCGAGGGGAGAGTGTTGGGGCCAGCGCTGGTCTACAGCGGCTGAGGGAGCCCGGGCTGCCTGGCTGCTTCCCAGCGTGGGGAACACCTGAAGGAATCCTTTCCCTGAGTTAACCAGACGTAGGCAGAAGTTCTCTTGAGTTAATACTTCTTTTTTTTTTTTTTCCCCCGTGTATGCTGAGCTGTTTTACATTCTCCTGGGATCCTCTGTGGGCTGCACTGGGGTCTGGCAAAACACACTCAGCAGCGCAAGGGCTTCAAAGATGTTTAGAAAACTGACCCTCTCTTCTTATTTGGTGCTTGAATCAGAAAATGGAAGTCCTTCACCGTGTCACCTAGATTCAGACGTCTGGATTAGTCTATGCTGTGTTGTTTGTGTTGATTACGTCAAGGAATTTCAGTGTGGGCAGGGAAGAAGGGCTGGCAGGGCGGTGCGAGGCCGTGTGGGCATCCAGGGCAGCTCTGTGTTGTTGTGTTGTAAGTTCAGCTCCCAGAAGTTGGCCGGTTCGAGATTCTTCCATATCTCTCTCGTGAGGCAGCATCCGTCAAAGATGAGTTTCCAAGTCGGACAGCAGATCTGCTGCCAAAAATACTTCCAGCTGGAATGATCAGCAGCCACGTGCTCTAGGAAATAGAAAGCGCCTCCCTAGGGAAAATCAAAGTCGCCTTACAGAGCCGCAGCAGGCGCTGGGGTTACACCAGACTTCTCCCTCCATCCCACCTCCGCTCAAATACAGACCAGTGTGTGTGCGGTTTGCTCGCTCATCGGTATTCTCCCACCCCTTCCCTGCCCGCTTTTTGATTTTGTGATGTCAGTTGGAATTAATGTAAAGCAGGAAGCTTGCAGAGATTCAAAGTGCCTATTCAAAAAGCGTGAAGGATGTACTTACTTGATCCCTCTTTTATTATAGCAATAGTTTGTTGTCTTTTTGTTTCAATTACGGTTGCTAGCATGTCATTTGTTTCAAAGGAAACTTAAAAAGAAATGTATAAATCCTACTCAAACTCATCATTTTTTGACAACCCAGAGGATTGTCTTGAAAATGCTATTTTAAAGGCTGAAAGTCTATTGCAGAAACACCCCAGCAAAACAGCTGTTTTTAATCTTTCGCTTGATTGGTATACTACAGGGAATGAAGGCATTTAATTAGACTGGTTTAGTCATACAGGTAGATGAGCCCCACTTCTAAGAGGCTGAAGCAGTTCCATTTAAAATACAGACTCTCAGTGTTGATCAGAGAGCCTCCCACCCAAAGAAAATCCAGTGTGTGGGGAGGGACAACAACACAGGAACCAGTTCTGCTTTAAATGATGTACCATAATTACTTACAAAATTAGTGGCAGTTCTAGTTAGCAGACTGTTACTTTTAGGTTGTAACTTTTAAGAGTAGGACAGACTGACCAGTATGTTGCTACTGCTTTGCACTATTTAGCAGTGCAGAGTGGTTATAGGGAAATAAACTTGGTCTCGTTTGTAAGCTCAAACCCGACTTTTTTTTTCCTTTTGTTTCTTCTCTTTTGGTGCAGTGCCTCTGGAATAGATGATAAAGGTAGTAACAAAACTTATTATTCAGATACTCACTGGTCTGAGCACTCGCAGTACTTCCTTCAGGGAAGGTGCCGTTCACACTGCGCGCAGAGCAGAGGACAAAGGTGCAGGTGACGGCATCGACAGAACCGCTGGGCACCTGGTGCAGGTCTTCTCCCGCAGCTAGTAGGAAACGCTCGTAATGGACAAGCTGGTTCTTGTTCCTGCTCCTCGAAAGGGCTTGCTGGAAGTTGGGGTTTGTGTCAGTGCACGTGACTCTGCAGCCCGGTGGGTAGAACTGGAAGTTAGCACCGCAGCCGGTCCCGATCTCCAGCAGTTTCAGCTCTCCTGAGGGCCTCGTGAAGTCAGGGAGATTACAAAATAGCTCCTGCTTCTGCTGCTTTGTTTTCCTTTCCTGAATTGCAGAAAACTTCTCTAAGAAGAAAGGAAAAAATCTCTTCTTACAGAAAGGCTCCCGTATGCCCAGGAATGGGTAGGTAGTAGGTAGATGGGCATGGCCAGCAGCGCGAGGCAGGCACGGAGGAAGAGGATGCTGTCATTTCCAGCGTAGGGCAGAGGATCTGTACTGAGCAAAACTAGTTCTTCTGTGAATTAAGAGCCCTTGAAATTCAGACAGAGCCGCATTCATGTACTTGCTGTGTTCCTCTTGAAGTGTATTCAGCTCCTTGGATTGATCTGGTAGACTTCTCTCTCAAGCTGATTTTAAAGTCCAGTCACAGGCAAGGAAGGGAAAGGCAGGACTGCATACCAAATAGTGACTGTAGCATCCCAACTCTGGCAGAAGAGGAGCTGCCAATCCGTTACGTAACTGGGACAAACTGGGCAGTACAACTTTGCACGTAACCACTGGCAACATGTCATAAGATGCCCTAACTTGGTATTCAGCAGTTTCAGGTTACAGGTCATAGCTCTTAAAGCAACTGTGTGTTTTCTTTAGTGAGCCGAAGGAAATTCATGCAAACTCTGGATTTGCTGTAGGCATTTAACATTTCAGTTAAAACACATTTGTTTAAGAGTTAATTTACCACCCCGTTGTAAGTAGCTGGATAAGCTAGTCAGCTACTTGCTCTGTGCTCTCTCTGCAACAGCAGGTTTCAGTCTTTCCGCTTTGTGGACACCTAAAATAGTTTGGTATGCACATATGGGCTCCTTTGCAGTGAATCAGCTTGCTTTTCTTAGTTATCTTTCAGACCTTTGATGGGAATCATGGAACAGAGATAAAACAATTTATTAATTCGGTAATCACTGCATACAGTATATGGCTTGGTTTTATTAACTTCATAAGCTTGAGTCAGCAATGAATGGTCCATTCTATGCTAAATGCATTCTGTAAAACTTTTTCAACTTTGCGGTCACCAGTGCTTTTTTCAAAGGACTTGGCAGCAGTGTAGATTAGCCACTAGCATTTAATTGCTGAAGGACTTAAGGTCCCAGTTCTATTGTGAACTGCACTGGAGAATTTTGTTTTTCTGTTGAGTGACAGCTAGTCCTGTTGTCTGAT
This sequence comes from Aviceda cuculoides, assembly GCA_035590195.1. Taxonomy (NCBI): domain Eukaryota; kingdom Metazoa; phylum Chordata; class Aves; order Accipitriformes; family Accipitridae; genus Aviceda; species Aviceda cuculoides. The sequence goes on from JAVJGG010000017.1 coordinate 1,745,066, forward strand.
GAGTTACTTCCTCCCTCTAGTGGGAAATAAGCAAATATAAAATCTGGCATACGGCAGCATCGTTACTAGACTGCTTTATTAACGAACTGTGTTGTCGTACCTTTATACCTCCACTTTGTGGCAACTACATTAGAGAAACAAATTTGAACATTGGGAGTTACTTTCTGTGTAGACCAATTGGATGTGTATGGAGCACAAAATACATTACTGTCTTATAAATGTCATCTGTACCAGGTTTTAATTCTTTGCTGCTATACTGCAGGAAATCATAGAAAAGGTTAAATAGTGGCCAAGAGAGCAGCATCTTCTCTTGGTTTCCTAGGGCAGTTTAACTGGAAAACATTTCTAATGGAACTCCTGGCTTTTAAAATAGACCTCTTTAAGGTGTGATCTAGATTGGAGGGAGAGTAGAAAGTGAAGAGTTTAAGCATAGGTAAAACATGTTAGTAGAGCATGACAAAAAGGCTGTAAGGACGTGGCTGATCTAGTAACAGCATTTTACAGCAGAGATGAGATTTCTGCCATCTGATTTAACAAATGCCAATTTTCTCCCAGTGTAAAGAAAAGTTCCATTTTTGCTTTGTAGGTGGCTGTTTCACGTTAAATCTGCACTGATAGCATTAGCATCTAATGGCCAGTGAGGACTATGCCTAGTGAACTGGTGTTTTAATAAGCACTTCCCTGAATAAACAAAAGTCCTGTCAGGGAGGTCTGTACTGGCACAGGCGGATGAACGCCTGCTCGTAAACATATTTCATAATGGGAAGACTGAAATGAAAATGCTCTACCGATGCTGTATCTATTATGCATGTGTCCTGTATCGGAAACGTTAGAGCTTGGGCATTATTCTCTGCCCTTGGAAACATGTTAGCCCCCTGTACTTGCTTGCATCTATCTTCTGTTCCCTTTCTTCCCTCTCCCCCTTCTCAGCTCTCTTAAGATGCTGACTCCTTTAATTTGTATTGGACTGAAACGTGTTGTCTAGAGTTCTTTCCTGTTTGCCTGGTCCCTGTGCAGCAGCTCTATTTCAGAGCTCTCTCCAGAAAACCTATCTAACAAATGGAAGAATGTGGTTCCCAGTTTGGATGAGCTGTGGATGCTCAGGAATTTTTTCATACTTTTATTCTGGGTAGCCAGCTGCTGTATATGGGCTGACTGCAAGGGTGAAAAACCATCTATAAAGCATGAAAGGAGTACTGAAGGGAGGTCCTGTGTCCCACCGTGCTCATGGTCATTTATTTGACTGCATACCCAATGATATGAGGACTACTAGGAATCCAGTAAGGCGTGACATGAATGCGCCTCAAATTCAGTTCTGAGAAATTAGTTTTCTCGAGCTCCTTCTGTGTCTCTCTGCTCAAGGAACACCCATTTCCGAAATACTTCCAGACTGGGTCGCAGACCTTTTGCCAAAAGTAGGTCCAACTGGAGTGATCTGCAGCCACACGCTCCAAGAAGTAGAAAGCTCCAGTGTGGAAAACAGTGCCATGAAAAGGACTTAGGGTTGTTCACTTCTGCGTGCCTTTTATCACCTCGCTGAAGACCAGCCTCCTTTCCGAGATGTTATGCATGCTAGAGTCATGTTTGTTTTGAACTGCGAAGTCTCTAAAAGTGCCCGCCATTCAGATTTTGTTGAAGAGAGTGGTTATTACTGGATGACTACACATTTACCGATAGGCGCAACTTAGGATTGTGCAAGAGGCAGTGTGGTCTGACGGCAGGAACTGCTGGCACTGGGTTTTTGTTTCTGCCTTGGATGATCTTGGACAAACCCCTTTAACTTCCTTGTGTTTCAGTATTTCTCATCTGAGAAATGTGAATAAACAATTTGCTTACCCTACATACCAGCAAGGAAAAGAGTTTATTTCTTAATGTTTATAAAATGTGTGAGAGCTTTAGCAGGCAGAAATCTAGTGTCCCAGGGTGAGGGAGAGGCTACAGTCAGTGTACGTAGTGCATAACAGTTTCGTCATTATCAGTCTTGTGAACCTTATCAATGTTTAATTGTATCTTTGACCACATCTGTTCAATGTCTTTCCATGTTTATAAATAACAGATAAAAAGCAAATCTAGTGTTGTAAGCAAACCTTTCCTGTGAAACTTGTTCAGTGGAGCCAAACAGAGAAGTCAAGGGTTCAGAGCTCATGTTTCCTTCCCCTGCTACGTGGAACGTGTTGGGTATGATCTTACTCCCTCTTCCCTAGTTTTGCTTTGTAAGCGTGTGCAAGGAATTAATTGCCTTGAGGAATTAATTAGGTTTTCAGCCACATGCAGGGCTGAAGTCTCGTTTACCCATGGACACTGACCAGTTACACAGATTTAGCTCACCTGTGTGGATAGGATTTGTGTTAAGTTTAATTTAAACTCTTGCCCAGTTATTCTGAGATAAATGGAGAAAAAAGTATTGGAAGAGCAGTGTGGGAATGTGGCATTTTACAAGTGTCACCTTAGATTATAATGAAAATACTTGCTTAGGTAGACAAGTTTTAAAGATAAGAGAGAGAATCGCTAGAGAATACACGTGGTGACTGTGAACTGGAATGTTTGTTAATAATTTACCTGTGTTACAATGCACATTCCTGCTTCCCATATTCCACCATTCTACTGCAGTAATCCCATTTGTCCAGTACTGCTCTGTTCCTCCTCCTCCTCCTAGCTCCCAGCGCCTCCTGGGTTGTATTCTGGGGTGGGGTTTTTTTGTTTTTCTTCTTTTCTCTTTCTTTCTGAAACAGCTTTGGCCTTGGAGTTTTTGCAGGTTGCCCAGCTGCAAGTGCAGGAGCCAGGCTGCCCGAATTGAGTAGCTGTGCCTCTCACTTGTCCCGGGCAATCGGCACCACCTTGCAGGTACTCCAGACCTCCTGCGTGCTTGGCAGCACACCAGTCCTGCTGAGGAGGGACAGGGGAAGCAGGCTGAGCTGGTTCTTTCATCTGCAGGTGAAGCAGGGCAAAAAAAAAAAAAAAAAAGACTTAGGAGTGGATAAGTGGGTATGCCAGTTGATTTTAAACACTTTCTTGGCCTGGTGAAGGTGATGGCATTTATCCTAAGTGTAGGTCAGTACACACAACTTGGCTTATCAATGACACAAATCAGCATCCCCGGTCCCCTTCGCACTGCCTGAGCACTCACAAAACCTCCATCGGGACTTTCTTGATGTTGGTCACCACGTCCATGGTGCCATCTGGAATTTGAAGCAGATCCTCACCAGAAGCAACCACCAAACATTCAAGCTTAAGGTGCCGGATCTCCGAGAGGCTCTTGAGGAGGAACTTTCTGAAATTGGGATTAGGGTCGGTGCACGTCAGCCGGCAGCCCGGTGGGTAGAACTGGAAATTAGTGCCAGTGCCCGTGCTGATTTCCAGCAGCACGAGCTGGCCCGATGGGCCGGCAAATTTTCTTAAGTTGCTGAACAGCTCTTGTTTCTGCTTGTAAACCTTGTGGTTGTAGACAGGTGCCACCTTCGCCATGACATGTGGGAGAACCTTCTTACAGAAGGAGTCCCAGAAGCCCAGGCAGGCAAGAACATGGAGGGGCAAGAGGAGGAGCTAAGGAATCGCTGGAGAGAGGGAACGAGCAGCGTCCCCGGAGGTGACCGGTGTCGGGCGATGTGCACACCCTGCTCGGTCTGCAGCCCTCGCTGCTGCCGGGGCCACCTCTGAACCAGATGTGTGTGTGTGTCAGTCTGTCCGGCCATCTGTCTGGCCGGGTGCCGAGCGTCCTCTTAAAGCGGCAGCGGCGCGGTTGTGCGGAGCTGCTGGGAAGCCCTGGACAGGGACGGGGGAGCAGGAGCACGTTGGTTTGAATTGGTTGAATCCCGAAGCTCGGATCCTGCCTGCTCCGAGCCCGTTATCTGGGAGAAATGACCGTTCCAAACCTCACACCAGTATTTTGCTTATCAGTTTTGTGGAGTGCTGTATCATCGCGCCGCTGACCGACCGGCTGCGATCCCTCCTGTGATACCGCAGGTTTAGGTACCAGCTCGTCTGAGAGGCGATACAGACCTTGTGTAGGAGCAGGATTGCACCCGTGGTGTAGGAGAAGTCTTTCAGACCACAACCATCTCTCTGGCTACCCCCATGTAACAACCTGTTTAAATTACAGGGTCATTCCAGCTACTAAACTTTGTTTACCTTCGGTTGGCTTGCGTGGTGTCTGTTATAGCAAGGATATACCATCACCTGGTTATTATGACAGAAGGACAGACAGCCCATGTGCTTTGCAGAGGCGTGTATAGGACATATCCCTGTCCACAAAGCCTGGGAACTGATGAGGCAATTCAGAGGTCACTACACCGAAGGTGAAGGGAGAAGGGAGGGCTGTAATGATGAACTAAGGAAAAGGCAGTATCCTTATCAAGCAATTTTTTTTTTTTTTTTTGTACTAAGCAGCTGCGTGCTCCTTAAAGAGACAGCACAGTGCCAGGTAGTTACTGTTCAGATCGAGAATTACAGAATTATCTTAGTTCTGTTGCCTAAGTTCTGGGTAGTTTTGTTCTTTTTTAACCCAAGGAGAGGTTTTATGGTTTTTATTAGTTTTACTGTTCTGATTACAGGCAAGCAAAACCATTAGCTGGAATTGTAATATTTATCTGCTTTACAAGGCAGCATTATTTTGGAAATACTTTCAGACTCTGAGTATGCCCATTTTCTGAGGATTCCCTTTCGACCTGGATCAGGATAATGAATTAGATAGTCCTGACGGCTGTTCGGAAGGGTGGATGGGGCAGTTGCTGAAAGTATAACTCCGTATAGGGATTGGGCGGAACTTCATGCCTCTTATCTGGGATAGAGTCTGTCCTAGGCTGTGCCAGGATCGCTTAGGTCAATTAGGAACTTTTTTTTTGTTTTGTTGTCACTGTTCAACCTCTGAGGGCATTGACCTATTTATTCCTTTAAGCGCCTTGCTTAAAGATATCTTATACAAACTGTAATAACACCCTGGGGGCCCCAGAATGTCCTTGAAGTATTTCTGGTGCGTGGCTGGCCCCAAAGGGACCCGTGTGCCCACAGTTCCCAGCAGCTCTGTGGGTGCCCTAGTTGGAAGCCCGGGTGCGCTGCGGCATTTCCATCGGGGGGGTCGGCTTGCCTCGCTGCCCGCCTGGTCCCTTCGGCCAGTGCCGGCAGCTTTGCCGGGGCGCAGCACCGCGTGCTTCAAGCTGCTGGCACCATTAGCTATGTAGAGAAGGTATTTTTTTCTTATGTTATATGACCTA
>JAVJGG010000017.1:1752559-1798307 GCA_035590195.1 Aviceda cuculoides
CGGGCGGGGCGGGGGGGGGGGGCAGGCAGGACTAGCCCCCCCCGCCCCCAAATCCACCTCTTCCAGCGGTGGTGGAGGGCTGCAGCGAGGGGGGAGAGGGCCTGGGATCCTTTCCCCTCTCCACCCCTCGGGAGGAGAGTTCACCCCCATGGATGCCCATTCACTCTGCGCTCAGGGAGGGGGTACAGGGGTGTCCCCACTTCTCTCCCCATCCAACACTGCCCTCCGTGCCCCAGCAGCGGCCTGGGTCCTCCGGGCTCCCATGGCAGACCCTGCCCCAGATGATGGGGGACGGTCCAGCCACCCTCTTTCCCCCCACCTCCAACCCTCCCCCCAGCTCTCAGCTGCATCCTGAGGTTCCCCAAGCCCCGCGGGGAAGGGAGGGTTGCCAGCCCTCCGGCCGGCCGTCTCTGCGGCCTTGGGGTCAGCGTTCCCTGGGCTGGGAGGGGGCAATCTCCTGCTACACCCACCCTCAGCCTAGAGCAGTGGGAGCTCCTTTTGGGCCACCTTCTCTGTCCATCCGTCCATCCATCCCACAAGCCAGGGAGCCCACAGGGCCCTTCTCCCAGGCCCCTGGATTCGGGGTTGTGCTCTTTGTCTGCATTGTGGGGAGGGAGAGAGGAGGAATAATTGGAGTTCTTCTCCATATCCCTTCCCCCCCTCAGCCCTAGCTGCAGAGCTGGTACAGCCCTCCGCCCCCCCCCCACCCCCCCCCTTTTCTCCTACTGTTCGGCATCCTGAGACTCCTGCTGCCAGGGGAGGGGGAGAAGTTGGAGGACGGAGTTTTGTGGGGGAGATGCATGGGGCGGCTTTGAGGTTCCAACCTGACCCAGATGTTGGCATCATGGTTTGCGCTCTTATTTCCTTCCACCACACAGATTTTGGGGGAATGGTGAGGGCAGATTTATTTTATTTTTTTTTCCTTCCTGGGGAGAGGGAATTGCGTGTTCACAAGCTTTTTCTTTTTTTAAAAAATCTGGGTGTCTTCTTCCCCTCCCCCCCCCACCGCTCCTTTCTGGTGCAAATTATGCCCAGCTGATGTGGGGGTGGGGAAGCTGGAAGAGATGCTCCACGGCAGTAGCTGCAGATGATCCGAGGTAAAGTCTAAAAGTCTGACGGGAAGGGGAGTGTGTGTGAGCAGAAAGCCTGCGCGTGAGGGCCAACACAGCTGGAGCTAGTCTTCTGTAAGGGGCCTGAGCTGAATTTTGGCGAGGGATCCCAGGTGTGGTAGGTTCACTCACTGCTGGCTTTCCATGTGGGCTGTGTTGTGGGGGATTGGCATGAGATCCTTGAGTCGTTGGGCAGGTGGGGTCGGTTTATGGGGTGCTGGTTGTATTTCTGCTGTGTGTAGACATGTAACCCGGTCCTTGTAACACTGCAGCATTCCACCCCCAGTGGGTACCCGTGACCTGTATGTCCTCATTTCACACTGGGGAAGATTTAATTATGAAGAATGAGGGTGTTCTAGGAGCCCGACTGCCCCCTCCTCCCGGTATCTTTAAAGGCAGAAAGGGAAGAAAGCATTACATCAGTGGTTTTCTCATGGGTGATGGTTGGCAGTCCTGTTTTGGAAGGAGAGGGCCCGGAAATAATTCTTGCAGAGGAGCGCTTTTTTTTCTTGTGTTGGTGATGCATGCTCTTCCAAAACGAGACGCCGATACGGGACAGGCGGCGTGCAGGAGGTAACCCCAATGGCAGCTGCCTTGGAGCACTTCCTTCCCTTGGGAATGGCCCTGAGGGGGCGGGGGGGAAGCGAGTTCCTCTGGCCATTCCCCCAGTGTTTTTCCTCTAGGAAGGTTGTTGCGCTGTTGGAGGGACCGGTCGGAGCCGAGCTGGCCCGGGCGGCGGGTGCTGAAGCGGACAGCTCCCGGGGCCGCTCCCCGCCTCACCCCAGCGGGGTCCCCAGCGCGGGGCTCGTCACCGCTCGTTGCATCGCCTCCGGTTTGGGGTTTTGGGGGCGGTAGGATGCTCGTTACGTAAAGTTCGTGAAGCTGTTTGTAATCTATAAATAGCCTCGGGCACCGTAAAGCGACTGGAGAGGGGTTAATGGGTTTCAGAGTGACAAACAAATGGGCAGGACTCGTAGAAGCGTTCCATAATGCAGATTTCCCTACAAGTTAAGCGTAAGGCCCCTCAGAGCTTGGCCAGTGGTGTTTTCCATCTGCTGTGCGTTTAGAAAGTCCCCGTTCTTAGCTTCAAAGATGTTTAAATAAAATGATTAACAATGCAACCGAAGGGCTACTTGGTCCTTTGTTACATGTTTCAACACTTCTACAGTGTCATTGATCCTGGGTGGAAGGACCTGGACCTATTACAAATAATTTAACCAGTTATATAAGCTCATACGTATGGCTTCTATTTAGATTGTGGTATAGATATTGTACTGCACGGTGGAACAAGTATAATTATGTTAATGTTTTGTGAACAGAGGTGGAAAGCTAGGTTTCTAACAAACAGAAGAGAGAGTGATTGCATGTTGCAAGAAATTGAGCATGGATGTACTTTCATTCTCAGTTGAAGGAGGTGAAATAAAACAGAAACAAAGTCAGCATGGAGTGAAAATGAAGTAGCTTGAAAATCTAAATCCATCTTCCTCCTTTTTGTTGTTAAGTCAGAATTCATTTGTGGGTTTGCTTGGCTTGTTTAGCATGCTTTTTCATTAAAATGAACTGACACAGCTTCACATATCAATTGATCCTTACTATTTTTCAATGACTGGAGAGGCGCTTGGCCCTGGAGGCCGTATGTGACTCTGGGGCATGCCGTGTTCATGCGGTCACATGATTTCCATTCACTATCGATTGCCTTCCTCCCGAAGCGGCTGCAATGGCCATTGACATCAACAAATACACTGGAATCAATAATTTATTTTTGTGTTCAAAGAAATCATTTGGAAGGTGCGGTAAAATAACAAAACAAAAGCGCTAGAGTTGAGAACAAGCATCGGGAAAATAATTTAAGAAACCACAGAGAGGAGACTGCATGTGATGGCTTATGTTAGTGATAGCAGGGTAGAGAGCTTGCCATCATTGGACTATTGGCTTGAATCTAGTGGTGTTCAGAAATAACTAAATGCTCGGACTTTCCCCCGTACACCCTATTATTTCACTTCTGTGCAGAGTGGACGGTCGCTAAGCTGCAGAATACAAGTAAAGAAGAGGTGGCTTACTGCTGCAGAAGTGTATTGCAAACCCTCCTTGACATTAGCTCAGATTCAAGACTGGCTTTTAACACTTTGCATGAACTTCTGGCTTATGAAAGACCATCTTTAAATACTGTTCCAAAGTTACTCTAACTTCTTCCTTCTCTTCCTCAGTTTTCTCCTGTAACAAAGTATTACTTGTGCCTAATGGAACACATCATCATACAGGATATTTTAAGCAGAGAGAGTAGCCAGCAGGAACTGGACTGTAGCAAAACTGTGGAATTGCTCCTTTCTGAAAACAGCCATTTCAAAACACAAAAATCTTGCTATCTAAGACCTGAAAGTCCCATTCCATGTTACTCATACTGCTTCTGTGCTAGCAGAAAGGTTTGAGGAGTTTTAAAGTATTCTGAGCAGTTAATTCCAGGAGGATTTAAAAAAAAAAAAAAGTAATTTTTTTCATTGTTGAATAGCATTTAATGCATTGTGAACTTTACAGGCAGTGGTCTTACATAAATAAAACCTTCATTGCTAGAGAAGCAGGGAGCAGAAAATACTGAAAATTACTAAAAGCCATCTCCTTTCTTTCTTTTTCTCTTGATATGTACACTGTTACTTATTTTTACTGGAACTCCCCCATATGGATTTTAAAACCAAATAAAATATACATGCACACAGTTATTAATTTATGTCTGTTTGGGCATGCTTTGAAACGATTCAGCTTGACTCCTGAGGGAGGAGATGGCGCTTGCTTGGGATCAGAAGCTCTTGCAGCTGGTTGGGGCAAACTCAGCAATATCTAGCTCTCTTTGACCATCAAGATGATATTTCTGGCACTGGGTTTTGAGGAAGGATACTTGAGAAACAGAGCAGTTGAAGCTCATCACAAATAACTTGCATACCTGTCCCCAGTGCTTCAACTTACCTAATTTTCTTTTCATGGCTAAGGGCATGCCCAGGCATAAACCAAACTGTTTCTATAACTAATGCTAGCTAGCTAATTCTGAAGGCAAGAATAATAAATAAATAATAATAAAAGTTGTCTTTATTTCCAGGCATGTTGAATTCCAAGCAGTTCTGTGGAAATCTAAGAGGTATCAATGCTCCATATCATTAAAAAACCAGACTGCTTCAGAGGAGACCAACTCTTAACTAAAGGAGCCTGGAGTTATAGTTAAGAAGTTGCAGAGATGGATACCTGATACTTAGGCTATTTGTGGATTTAATCAACCTTAGTGATTTAATGTGACTTAAGTGATGCATAGGCCCTTCAGTGTGCCATATATTTCACCTGAGTGGGAAAGTATTCTAGAAACATGAGGTTGAACAACAAATGGTGCTATTCCAATGCTGTTTCCAGCAGGAGATTAACTTTTTATTGGTGGAATCAGTAGCAGGATGTAATGCTAAGACAACTAGGAATAGCTGACATGAGGGGAGGGTGATTTTTGTCTAACCAGATGAGATATGCATGGGGTGATAAGAAAAGATGAAGATAGCATAACTCAGGTAGCCGTAAGGAAATACCAGGCTTGCATAGGTTGCATTCCAGAATGTTGCAGAAATTCCGAGATCTATGTTGTGTAAGAGCAGAGAACTAGAAGGGGGGTTATTTATTCTCCTCCCTTTTATATTTGTCCATATTTGTACCATTTGTTATCGTACCATTTGGAATCATACCATCTGAGTGCTTCACAAGCTTAAATAAGTTCCTACAAAATTATTGTGTAGAATAACAGTTACCTTGCTCCTATTTTATGGGTCACTGGTAGGCTGAATGAACTGAACAAGGAATTGAATTTGGGTTAGTGTCTTAACTATTACACAGTAACTGTTCTGAACAATTCTTTGTTCAGAAGTTAGGCTTTAAAAAGGGGAAGTTGAAGTGCTGCACTTCAGCTTCCGTGGTCTGTATGAATCTCCAGGTTCCGATGTGAGATTGGTGATAAATGCAAGTCAGCTTTGAGTAATGGCTAGCATAGAGAACTGGGGTTAGCTATTTTTAGTTCTTGTAACTTACTGAGTGATATTACAGAAGTCATACTGCTACTGGTAGGGACTGAAAAAGTCTACAGTACTAGATCTTTAGTTTCTCAGGGTTTTATTAAAGCATCTTTAAATATTAGTATGTTTCCTAATATTTTTCTGTTGCTTTTGGTTGCTTTTGTGCTTCTCTCTCCTCCCTACGTTTCTGTTCATTTTTTACCTTTAGAGGTGTGTGTTCCAGTTCTTTTCTGCCACTGCTGTTTCAAGAGCATAACTGCTTTCTTGCCCTGTCTGGAGTCTGCCCGTGAGCTCTGCTTAGAGATGAGTGCCTGGGAAACTTCTGCAATATTTTACATAGCTTGGGGAAAATGACCAGCAGCAGAACAATAAATATTGCTTGATAGTGAAAATATTTCCTCTTCCTTTCACTTTACAGCATCAAATGTGACATGAGAGCTTTTCTAAGGGAAAGGTTCCTCCTGCATCTCAGGCGGTTGTATTGCTGTACCTTTTCATTGATAAAATTGGCCTGTTCTAGACACACGGAATTTACTGCAGGTGGAGAAGATTGGTGAGTTCTTCTGAAGGCCATTTCCAGCCACGGATTTTCTCAGGCATGAATATTTTGGTTTGACTTGAAGCTTTTTAGGCTGTCATGCAGTAGAATTTCAGAGGACTGTTCATCTACACTATGTTTTCCTTTCTGGCTCAACCCTGCACGTCCAAATCAAAAGCCACGTGTGTCTGTGTGGGTTATATAAAAATTCACATAGAAGGGCTCTCTCTTGAAGGGACTGAAAGACATATTGTGAATGACTGCAGCTTGCAAATTAATAAATGAAGAAATGTATTAAAGCAAAGATATTGCCTCAAAAGTGTTTTTTAATTTATTTTGACAATCAACTTGAATTATTTATTAGAATATTTCATAATGTACCAGTAAATGGACTGCTGGGAACGTTTAGAAAAAATAATTAAATCTTAGCAACTGGGCACCTCAGAACAGCATTTTTTCTGGTGTAAAATCTTTGATATTTGAAAAATGTATGTGTAAATATACAATCTGGACCCAGGAAGTTCTGTGCACCGAGCTCTGGGTGCCCAGGATGAATTCCTGACTCCCATGAAGTCACTGGGAGCAGCACTGCTGATCCCCAGCAGTGCAGTGTTGTTCCTGATGCAGTTACCCATAGCTCGGTAAAGCACATACCTTCTTCTGTGACTCTACCTCTATGGTGAGTCTTTGTCACAATTTTCAAAATTTCTCTCTTGTCAGAGGTTGAAGAATTGCATGTGGAAAGTGCCAAAACAAATTCTAGCATTTATTCTTACCAATTTCTGTGTATCCCAGCAAGACCATACTCGCTCGTAAAATAAAATTTACAGGCTTTTTAGTTTAAAGCAGCTTGCCATGCAGAACAGCCTAGGCTGTGCTTCAGCAGACCAGACGTGCCATTGTGGAAGTGTCTTTATTGATGAAGATGAGGATGGCCACACAGCTCTTATAGAACAGGTACTTGTGAGATGAAGGACTTGTCTCACTCTCAGGTGCAAAGCTGGCTGCACTGCGTGTAGGAAGGTTTCTGATGGCTGGAGACAGTATTAAAGGAGGAGGCTGTTATATATGGCCCATTATTAGTGGCATTGGAGCCTGGGAGAGTCCCAGTGCTTGTGATCAGCTTCCAGTTCTGCCACTGATTTCCAGGTGACCTTGGACAAATCTTTTCCCTTTCTGTCTGTCTGTCTCTCTCTCTGCAGAGAAACTTTTCTACTTAAGTCCTGAGATCTTCAGGATGAAGATAGTTTAATTTTTGTTCATTTGGTCAACTTGTGGATAAGGACTAATTTTGGTAAAGGTCTTTAAGTAGTAGTTTTATTTTAAAAAATCAAATAATTAGATAATGCCTGATGCTTTTTTAATACCCTTTAGTAACTAATTGAAGCACACAGAAAGGGAAAGGAATGAACACCAGCTCACCCTCTTGGTTGTGCTTCCTACACAGACCTCTACAGCAGAAAGTTTTACTGAAATAGGCAGACTGGAGCCTGAATTCACCCAAAAAGCAGATGTGCTGACACCCTTGTTCTATGTGGCTGGGTCGGGGGGGATTTTTTTTTTTTTTTTTTTTCACAGATGTTCATGCAGTCTCAACTCATTTGGTTCTTCCAATGAATACTGAAAAACCCCTCCTTGGTGAAGGCTGACGGATGTTTAAGAAATATTACCATATCCTCATGTGAAAATTTTTTGTTGTTACTGACATTTTCTTTTCTTCCTCTTGAGGAAAACAGTAAATCTTGGAAGTGGAAATCCTTGATACTCTCCCTATTTTTTTGCATCAGTAACAACCGGAATGCTCCACGCATCCAGTTTTAACCAGTGCTCCTTGCTGGCAGAAAGGGCTGCAGGGGTGATGGTTGCTTGACTCTGTACAGCCTGCTCTGCACTGTCACTTGAGCCTGGAGAACTTGGTGGGGCTGTGTAACTGAGGCGTTCCAAACTATTTGTCTGTATGGATTTGTTTTTTTTTTTTTTTAAATAAAACTAGCTCTCTTAAAATATCCTGGGTAGTTATGTCTGCATATGCTGTATAAACGTAAAGATTAGGGGTTGGCTGTTGGAGCTGCAAAGCACAACTTGTCATCATAAGAACATGTAACGCTGTGCTATCAAAGATATAGAAACTGCTATATAGGTCTGATTTAAGGAATTAATAAACATTCCATTCCCATCCTTTCAGTTTACATCCTAGTTTTGTCCGTTATCTTAATATGGGATAATTTATTGGGAAAACAAATGAAGTCAGGACAGGCAAGGACTTCCCAAGAAGTGAAAGCCCCAGGTCGCTATTCTGTGTTGATACAAAGCGAGTAACAGCCCTACCAGTAAGTACCAAATGCTGAAATGAAAGCAATGGCTTCTTGTAACTTCAGCAGCAGAGCAGTCTGCACCATGTGTGAACACAACCAGAAAAAGTAGCGTGAGGCATACTTGTAACCTGGTTTATCAGTATAGCATCAAAGTGTCTCTTGATCTATTAATGGACAGGATCTTTGCAAAACCACTGTGATGTGCAGTTGTGTACCAGGATGGGGGGGGCGGAGGGGGGTGTTGGGTTTTTTTTGTTGTTGTTGGTTTTGATTTGGTTCGTTTTTTAAATGGCCACTTAGCAGATTAGTTGGTTGCTTCCAGTTGCCGGTTGTGTAATTGTGCATACAAATCAGGCATTCATTTGTGCCTTCATTTTTTCCCTTTTTTATGCTGTGTCCCTGAGCTACTTTGGTTTCTAAATTCAGGCCTTACATATTTATCTGTGCCATTCAATTAGACCACATCCCCAATGCTGCTATATAGTTTCACAGTATGTGGGAAATTTGGTAATTAAATGCATGCAAATGCTGCAAGAATAGAATAAATTAATTTTTCCTTAATATCAGCAAGCTATTCTGTGATGTTACTAGAGATAATGTGACCAAGATACTGGCTTTTCTTTCCCCCTCTTGCTATCTTTTTTCAGTCTTTATTGTTATTACTCTAGAAACACCTGGTCAAGTTCATGTGAAAAGAATCCTCGCCCAGAATACATTGTGTAGTTACATAAGCAGGGAGATCTATACTTAAGTTTTTTGGATCTCCAAATAAAACCTGAGATGGAAGCAGTGTTTGATGAAGTTCTGCATGTGTGGTGCAGCTTTAGATTTGCATGTGAATCGGAGTGAAGCGGTTGCAAGGAATAACCTGAAACCACTTGGAAGGATGCTTTGCACTAGATGTTCTGGCTTTTGGAAATACCCCAAGTACTATATTAAAGGCTGGGATCTCCAGGTATTCTTAAAAAAAGGACTCTTATTTCTATGCTGTATTTCTTCATGAAGCCCACTGCAATCCATAAAAGTTGTGATTCTCTGTTCAGAGCATGCCCATTGCTGAGGCTGGGTAAACGCGTCCCAGCTTGTCCTTATGGGTGGGAGCGTGCCTCCGTTTCGGTGACACCTCCGGCTTCTGTGAACTCTTCCCACGTGTATACAGTACAGTCTTCAAAGACAAGGTCCGTAAAGACCATTGGTGGCTAACATCATGCTAAAATAGCTGGATTTTAACGATTCAGTCCTGGATCGTAGTTTTCAAGGAATTTGAAAGTCATTCTTCTTTCAGAGATTCCAAATCTTTAATATATATTTCGATGCTGTGTGCGTGTTAGCTTAAAAGATCTGACATTACCGATGATTTTTTTTCCTTACTTAAGTGACCTTATCCCACATAGCTTTTGGATTCTTTCCGTGCCATACGTATACTCATAGTTATTTTGCCTTTCCTCTTGAATTCGTTGCCGCTTTGGTGTTCGGGTTCCTCCCTGAAGTGCCAAGCCATGTCAGGGCTGGGTTGGATTCCAGCCTGCAGTACTGCAGTGCTGTTGCATCAGTGCAGGGTTTCTGTAATTCCTCTCTTCTCTTGGCCTCCTCCTGGAGTGTGAAAAGCTTGAAGAGGTACCGGTGGCTCAGAAATGCAATATATTCTCATTGCTGGTTCTCGAGTGAGAGCTTGGCAAAAGGTGCAAAGCTGCAGAGGGTTTGTAGGCGGCTGGATTCAGATAAACGAACTTCCTCGCAGCTCTTGTCTTTTGTAGGAGTGGGGGGAAGAGAGCAAGGTGCTCTCGGTAGGGGCAGTGTAAAACCCTGTCAGAGGTCTGTGCTCCTTTGCAGGTTGGAAGCTCAGCAGGGTTTTCCTCAGCTGTGCTTCTGTACCTCGTCCGCTTCCCTTTTTTTCCTCTTTTTATCATGGAGAAGTGCTTGTTTGCATCGCATCTGATGCAAAGAAGACTCTGTGTCTAACCTGCATGTTATAGAAATTTAACTTGCAGAAATTACTATTGTACTTAATGAAAATATTTTAAAATTATTTCGTTCTTAGGGCCTGAAATGAATAGAAACCCTGATAATTATATATATGTAAAATGAAAAGGGGAGATTTGACTTCCCGTAGTAGAGATGTGGCATGCTCCGGAGCAGGAAGAGTTGAGCCCGCTGAGGTCTTGGTCCCATCTAAGGAAGCGTTCAGGGTGCTCCCTGGCACACCTATTCTAACACGTGCTGAAGTCATTAAGGAAACTTCTCCTTAACTGCAGTAATATCTGATAGGACACAAAGGAGCATTTTTTCCAAAAGAGCTCAGCATATTCCGTGCATGTCGGTTACTGCGCTCGCTCATAAACTCAGCCCCAAGTTACTCCTCCTTTGTGTTGTGTCGAGGGGAGTACTTTGCTAAACACCTTGTTAGCAGGGTAAGCGACGTGCTCATACCCAGCCCTTTTTAGACAGGCCTGAACGCCTTGTCCCGACCCTGGGAATAGAGCTGACTGGGAATTTTTGTCTATTAATCAGTTTGCTAGCGAGCAATGACTGATAGAATCATTTTTGCAGGAAAATACTGGTTTCGATGAAGTTGCTTTTTGGAACGGTTTCTGTAGTCTAGAATAGGGTTTGCGTTCAGGAGACAGCCCCATCAGGATGGCCCTCAGCGTGGTCGTTGGAGATCCAGGTCTCCGTGCCGGTTCTGCCTGCGGAACGGGGGTGAGGCAGCGCGGCGGGCAGGGACGGGCAGGTTCACCCCGTGTCCAGCACTTGCCGCGCGTCTGCCCGTCGCTTGTTTGGGGACCGAAAAGCAGCGGGTCTGCTCGCCTCGCTCTGTGAGGCCTTGAAGACCGGCGTTGCCTTTGGATTTTCAATGCTATGTGGTTTTCTGTCTGGTTTTGCAGTGACTGACTTTGTTCTGCCTGTGCTGTTTGCTCCCCTGCAGAGCTGACCTGTCCGGGGTGCAACATAACTAAAGAAGCTGCTGCAGGATGAAAAGATGGCAGCACGGCTGCTCGCACCACCAGGCCCTGATAGTTTTAAACCCTTCACGCCGGAGTCTCTGGCTAACATTGAGAAACACATTGCTGAATTAAAAAAGAAGCAGCGTCCAAAGCAAGACAGCAGCCACCGGGACGACGATGAAGACAGCAAACCAAAACCAAATAGTGACCTTGAGGCGGGGAAGAATTTGCCTTTCATCTACGGGGACATCCCAAAAGGCCTGGTTGCTGTACCACTGGAGGACTTTGACCCTTATTATATGACCCAGAAAGTGAGTCTGCAAGAAAGAAGTCGCTAAAGCACCTTTTTCCTTAGGAAATTGCAGGTTTGGGTATGGTTTAAGTAGAAGACAAAGAATGGAGTCTTTGGATGGGGCTTGGTTGGTTGGTTGGTTGGTTACATATTTTTCTTTGAGGTTTAAGAGAGATTGTATGATCAATGTTGAAGCACCTTGTTGTCTTAACTCCACCCAAGCAGGTCTGGAAATTAAAAATGGATAAAGTTGTCCTAATGTGCCAATTTTAACCATGAAGGCAATAAGAAGAATTTAATTGAGGGGTAGCGGTTTTAAGTGTGTATTTCCTTACTTGCATGGAATTCAGTCTGTATTTGATCATTATGAAGCAGTGGGATATAGAATCATGACAAAAAGAAGTGAGATAAACCAATTAACTGGCTTTCATCTTCATAATTTTATTTTTTTTTTGTCTGTGGAATATTTGTCTGTGGAATTAAGGTGATATAGCAGGAGGCCTTTATGGGTGCCGAGATGTATTAAGAAATGAAGTGGTGAGTAAGCAAACACTATGCTGGAAATGGAGGGGAGGGATCTTCTACTGGTGAAATAAGGAAGAGCATGATCACTGGTTTTCTTAGAAGTCTGGATGACTTAAAACTGAGGTTCTTTTCTACTGTTTAATTTCATTGCTTTCTTTGATAGGAATTTAGTTTGAATAAGCTGAGATAATTACCATCTATAACTCAGACTTAGCTGTGCCACTTGAGAAGCTGTAGGTTTGACCGGTATGTGACAGCAGTTGTGATGTGACCATTCAAAACTTGGGCAGAATGGCTGTCATGTTAAATCAGTAAATTGTCATGGGTAACAAAATGTTTTATGACTTTGTGTTGGGCCAGACATTTCTCAGAAGTGATTCTGTGAGTGGCAGGGCGTTACTCCCATGAAATCAACTGAATTTGCTGGTAATGTTGGGTATAACTGATCATTCTTTTCTGTATTTACGCTAGTGAATTTAATGCTTATTTGTTGTGTCAGTGGTGCTAGGAGTACAGGTACCATCTCAGAACAGGGCTTCTAAATACGGTGATTTGTGTCCATGTTGAATACCAGGCAGACTACTCTCCAGGTGGATGTTGTACTTAAGGAAATGTATTGACAGCAACTGTTGCTGGTAAGAAGGTAGCTTAGGTTATATCCCTCAGAAATATTTTTTTTTTTATTAAACAAATCTGGTGTTGCCTGGTTTTGGTGTGGGCAGGCTGTGAAAAAAGAGATGTAGTTCCCAGGATCTCTTTGGCTGTCTGTGGCCGCTTGCGCCCAACCAAAGTAGTTGGTACGAAGTGTCGCTGCAAATCCAAGCAGGAGTGTTTTATTCCCTCTTTGTGTTCGTGTAGTTGAATGGAATGGACAGTGTATGTGGGAGATCTGGGCCACGTTCTTTCTAGCTAAAATAGCAGAGCAGTGCCATGTCCTGGAGCACTGGGCAAAGGCTTCTTGGTTGCCTTAATGTTCCACCAGAAGTAGGAGGCAGAGGGGAACCCCGTTAGCCCTCACACTTTATCAGTCTCCTTATTTGCCTCCCAACACAATGCTATTAAATCTTTCCTTTTTAGAGAAAAATAAGCCACATTCCCAGCTTCGAAGGCATCTGTCACGTCTCCAGAAGAGCGCCGTGCATTTCCGCGTGTAGCCGCTCGCAGAGTTTCTGCTCGCTCAGCGTGCCTGCCGTGTGGGGATGCGAGCTCTCCGCGGAGCTGGAGCAGCTGCAGATGGAGGGGAAGGTTCTGGAGATGGGAGACAAACTCACACAGCCCTGCCAACCTCATACTTGCTGTTCTGTGAAAAGAGCCTTGCTCTTCCCATAAACACTGGATTAACGTTTTACTGGCTCTGTTTCTTTTGCATCCACTTCGGTATGGTGATAGTTTAGGTGTGTGCTACTTCTTTGCTGCTTCAAATAGTCAGTGACTTCCCACAAAGAATTTTTTTTTAAGGCCATTAAAAAGGCCCTTCTCTGAATCATCAGGAATTGTGAATCTGCTTGAATCATGGGAAGTTTTCCAAGATTTTTTTTTTTTCCTCTCCAGCATTTGCCAGAAGGCTTTGCATCATAGGTCTTTTCTTTTAAAGCTAGACGTGCAGCATGCATAGGAACAAATCAGCTGGTTGCTTTTCCTTGCAGTAGGACACAGTGATCTTGGTTTATCTAAGGAAACTGAAACTGCATTTTAACTGAGAAGCTGAACTTTCCAGTGGCCTGTTAACTGATATTTAAAGGAGAAACAGCGTGACCTAGAAACAGGACCATGGTACAGGGAGTCAAAAGTCCTCGGTTCAGAGCCCAGCCCTGCAAGCGATGGTTTTGTCCGAGCTACTTCTCTTTTCTCTGCTCAGTTTCATTTTGCAAAACAGGAGTAATGACTCTTAGTAGAATCAGGAAAGTCCCTTTGCTCACAGGTAGCAGATTTTGGAGCTAATTTAGCTCCTTTTTGTCTTTATGCAAGTACCAGAGAGAATGTTTTCATGATTCTTTGTTTTGCAAATAGTAATCGCCTTCCAATTCCTGGCCTGAAGCACATGGTAGAAGCAATACTTGCTCATGATATTTATTGTGGAAACGTCAAACATTTCAATTAAAAAACCCAGAAGGCAGGTTCATGAACTTCCTTGTTTCCACGTGCAAACAAAATTCAGGAAAGCTACCTATGTGAGCATCCCTCACAATGAAAGCAAAGCAGCTGATTGCCTCATAGTCTAGTCTTGCTTCAGTATTTGCTTAAGCAAGAGGTAAGGACTATTGTCCTCTTTTATTTCTTCAGCCTTATTAGCATTTCTATTTTTTAATGTTTTTCCATCTTTTAGACCTCTCTTTTCCTTCTCTTCCATTTATGGCCTAGGCTATCACTCCTACTAAACAGCTCCTCACCCTGTTCTTTCCCACTGAATATGGCTTTTGCCAGGTTGTGGTCGTCTTACTCAAGTAACTTGCATTTCCCTCAGTATGAATCTCATACTTGCTACAGAACAAGGTAAAGGTGCTAATGCTCTTGCAATGGCTCCATTTACGAGGCAGTAGAAGGTCCCTGAATATTCTGGGAATTAACACCATATATAAGCTTAGGTGGATTGATTTCAATGGAAGAATCAACCCTGCCATTGTAGAAGATTGTCTGTACCTCCGTGAACATCCGAGGCTAGAGTGGGATTGTCTGGGGTCACCTATAGCTTGCAGATGAGCACCTGAGGATCCTGCTAGTGTGTATGTGCCAATGGAGTGACTTGCAACTTCCAGTCACATGCACGGTTTGGAAATGGGCCCTCTGGTCCAGAATGTCACCTTGACTGTGTGGACCTGGGAAAATGACAGGGATGTGAGAGGCCAGCTTGCAGGAGCCATGTCTGGCTCTAGCATGTGCTTCAAGGAACCTTGCTTGTGACTCCTGTAGGGCAAGGTAACGGCCCTACGAGGTCACGATACAGTTAATGGATTTTGCATTTCAGTGAAGTCACTGAAACGAAGGGAAGAATTGGGACCGCCTCAAAAATCAGCCTTTTATCCTTATTTCCAAAAGCTAATTACCTTTTCCAGGTCTTGCGTGTTTAATGTTATTTTTCCTTCCATCTCTCCAGTAGGCTTAAAAGGAGCAGGAAAAGTAAGCGTGCCCTTCCTAGCTCTCCTCCCTGCTGTCATGGTAGAATGAAGAAAGGCGAGTGTTGTCGCTGCCAGACATCTTCTCCAGTCCTTGCTGGGTGTTGGGTGGAAGGCAAAGTGTAACGGAGTTGTTTGCTGTTGTGTGGCTCTTCATGAGATGACAGATAATGGTGCTGCTTGCAGCCAGTCCCGAGTGTTGCCATGGCACGTAGAGCTTGCAGGCTGCCATCAGGGTATGCCAAGTGTGGCACGGACCGGGAGGCGAGAGAATCTCTGCTGCAATCACCTAAATAGCTGCAACCCACTGGTGATGAGTGGAAGGAAGGAGAATCATTTCCGCTGCTGAGGCAGGATGAGTTTCCTTACATAGGCAGATTGTGATGTTGTTAAAACTTAAATCCAGATCAGTTTCTCCATATTGCATGTTGAACAATATTTATTTTTTAAAATACATCTTTCAGGAATGTTTTACTTGATAAATTTCAAAAAATATCAAGAGATTTTCCTATGCTGGGCTTGAAACAAGAGATTAAAGCAAGAGCAAAAATGTGGCAGATACTTTTTCCCCTGTAGAACTTTTCAGTGGTGAAGAATAAGTTATTAAGAAAGAATAAATTTGTCCCCTTTTGGGGGGAATGGAAAAATAAATATTAAATTATGTGGTTTCTGTAGTAGGAAGTACACCTCTATGAGCCAAAACAGACTTGAAAAATATTTTGCATTGATGTTTAATTCTGTATATACTTCTTCAGCCTACAGGGTGCCAGAGTTCCCTGTAAATTAATTTCAAAAATAGCTATGTTAAAGTAACTTGCTCAAGGTGTCATCAGAAATTCGTCACTCTCTCTTGCTTAACATTGGGAGTAAGGCAGTCATCATGTTACTGCTGTAGGAATATGGTTCCATATGTTCTTAGGCTGTTCATAAAGCTGTTTTCGTCTTAAATCTTCTGCCCACTCCTCCTCGCTTTTCAGCCATTACAGAAATGCTTAATGTAAAACCTGCATGAAGCAAGAGTATTTTAAATCTTCATATAACTTGAATGTTTTTTGCCATCACTTGATCAATTCTGTCGTGCTCTCCAGCATAGCTTCTTTAATGCGCTGTTTTGCATATTGATTTAGAGAAGACTTATCTTTTGTGATCTTACTTCTTTTTATATGAGAACTATTTTGAAGGTTTCTGTAAAGCATAGATTCCCAGCCAACTTTAAGAAAACCAAAGTGCGCAGAGCCTTTTTCACAACTCTTTAACAACAAACTGAGACTTTTGAAAGTTCAGCCAGACTTCATCTCTTAGAAGAAGACTGCGAAATGCCTTTCTCCAGGTATCACCTTTCTCTGAGTTTCGAGCTTTGCCTCAGCAGATCTTAAAAGGGCTTAAGGATGTTCTTGGACCTGAACCAGCAAACATTTTAAGAGCATGCAGCCATTTTGAAAGCGAGTTTTAATATGTCAGCAGCATAAAGAAAAACTAAGATAAGGTTTTAAATTGCCAAACAATTTTTGGCTTTGTGCTCTTCTTTCTATTGACAAGGCCAAGCGGAGATTTACCCATGATTTTTCTCCTACACAGGAGAACTGGAGCGGTGGATCTTGGAACCATCGGAATCGATGAGCAGACTGGAATGTACAGCACCTTATTTGTGTTACAGTTGTACTGAGAGGCCCAGTTATGATGGGCTTTATAGACAGGAATAAGTTCAACAGGCATTATGGTCTAAAAAGAGAAAGCTGGGCAGAGCACGGAAGAGAAAACAAGGAGCTGCCCTGTGTAAGGTCATGTAGTAGTTGAAGGACTAAGCTGGCAAGCAGAATGTGGAGTTCATGTTTGGTAGGCGACTGGCCTGATCGTTGGGTGAAAGAGCTTATATTGCAACAGGGAATGCCAAATTTCTGGGTCGATCCTTGTGAAGCAGCTATTGAAAATGTGTGTTCCCACGTAATGACTCCAGCGTGCCAAGGCAAACAGTCTCTGACCCTCCAGATAGAGCATTTCACATCCACCTTCCCCGACTGAGTCTGGCTTGCTCTTCTAGCACAGGTCAGAAGTCTTTGGGTTGGTTTACATCTGTGAAGCAGCATGCATGTACCTGTGTCTCCACGTGAAGAATGGTTTTAGTTCTGGCTTGCTGAGCTCTGTCTGAGCAAACCGTAGGGCTCCTGCACAGCGATTTTTCCCATGTAGAAGTGGACGCATAATGAAACCGAGCCACCTCACAGAGCCACTGCATGGGGTTTGGGGGGAATTTCTGTCTTTGTGCAGCTCACCTTGTGCCTACGTAATGTTCAGCACAGTCATGTTGGAGATTTCATTGCTTAAAAGGTGTGGTAGAGTTGAGAGCTCGGTGTTGTGCTAGGGACACAACTGAAGCCCATGAGCATCTGCGTGATGAGTATCCTGCTCCAAAGCCTCTGCAGGGGACCCTGAAAGAAGATCTAAAAATTAATGGTATGTGAGTCTTGGAAAGTTTGTGGTGTCAGGGAAAGAGAGACAGCTGGTTCTCAAAATCGGGTGTCTCTTGACCACTCTGTAATCTGCAATTTTGAAAAACTTACAGGCTTTTAGAATATCGTTACATGCCAAGGTAATCTGTTCATTAATTCTTGATGCTGCAATTTAAGAGCTGTCCAGGGTTGTCTTTAAAGTGCTTTTGTTGGGAGATGCATTAGTGGTTATGCTAACTAATCTTTCTCACTCAGTGCTGAACCGCAATCTGATTTTGATTTCCTTTTCAAATAATTTACTGCTCAATGGTCTAATTTAGCCAAATGAGCTAAGATACGTTGTTTCACTTACTAGGAGGGAAATGACAAATTTCATAAGAGTGAGTCTCCTGGGGAAGCACAGTGACTGCGTTGGCAGAAAGCCCTTGTGGATTCCCTTGTGTTGGACTCCGGGAGGCTCGGGTCTGTGCCAAACGGTGGGCTGGTGCCGGGGAGCGAGCCTGCAGCGAGTCCAGCTTTGCTCTATCCCCCTGCAGCGGTCCGGGGTTCGTCCTGCCTCGCTGGTGCTGCGGCATCCCGGAGGGAATATAAAATGGGATAATGGTGCCGGGGAAAGGGCTTTGGCTTTTCAGTGCGCACAAATTGCTTTTATTCCTTCAAGTCAAGTGGTAGGTGCATTGAGTGTGCTGGTATTAAGCAACCACAGTTCTAATTTTGCCTCGCCAGATGGCTGCGTGTGATTCTCCCAATGCTTTTTGATGTGCGTGTTCGCTAGCGGGGAGATGAAATAGCGGGTCTGTATTTTAGGGCTGGAGATGGAGAGATGAGATCGATGCTGCCTCACGTTTACATGATTCATTCCACAGGTTCTGTATAAAGTAGCAAACCTTAACATCTTGCTAATTAAAGGCAATGAGAGCACATGACTCTGCCTGGAGTTGGTGCACCAACATGGAAAGTGCTCAAAATTGCCAATGAGTGGGGACGATGGGTGTCTGACTTGTGTCTGCTGGGCCGGGGGACTCTACCATGGCATTTTCTTTCTGCTTACCTGTCAATCTTTCTTTGCAGGTGAGGTGCTGTCTTGTAAAAACATGATTCGTTGTGGGAGCTGTTAGCAAGGTTTGGGAAGGAGGCACAGGCTACATGAACACTGTGCCATAAAGATGGTCTTGTGCACTGGGCAATGGCGTGAAGTCTGGGTTCAGCTGCCAATTGTGCTCCCGAATTTGTGGTCCTTAGTTGCTTCGGGCCTCGGTTCTTATCTGTCAGATAGAGATAATAGTGCTTCTACACTTGGGTGATGAAGATGTGCACTCTTGGATGGGAGATTTAGCTTCTGCTCTGTCTGAGGTGTCTAGTAAAATGGATGGTTTGGAGTGGAATTATTCATGATATACTGGGAGGTATGTTTTACCCTATTGGGAGCTTCATAAAGGAGATTATTCTTTAAAAAAGCAAAAAATGCTATTTTTTACCGTGGAAGTTGTTCGTCTTTTAGTACAATTCATGCTTTGATTTTCATGCATTAACTCTCTCTGTCTCTCTCTCTTTGTTTCTCTGCAGACCTTTGTAGTACTAAACAGAGGGAAAACACTCTTCCGATTTAGTGCCACACCTGCCTTGTACATTTTAAGTCCTTTTAATCTGTTTAGAAGAATAGCTATTAAAATTTTGATACATTCATATCCTTTTTATTATTGAGTTATTCTTGCCTTTGTATATTCATTGAAAAATCTCTTACATACTGTCTTATTGCTCAGTTCAAATAGTGTATAGGAATTACAGTTCTGCACCTGGTGAAGTTGGATTGGCCTCAGACTATACATTAAAACATGCTTTTTTGAATGAAAAAGCATGGTCCTTTAGACACATCCAATCAAGTAAATTTTTCATTTATTTTCCTTGCTAAATTGTATCTGTGTCCATTCTTCCATCAGTGCACAGACATTGATAAGTTTTGGAATAGATATGATTTCAGGTTATACTTCACATGAAGAGGAGTTGAGCTTTAACTAGCTGCTAAAATGGTTAAAAAAAATAGCATCTAGAGAAGGAGCCAGAGATACCTTATATGTAATTAGACCCTGACTAATTTCTTGCTCTTTTGGCATCTCCCAAACTTCCTTCTAATGGCAAGGCTATTCCAGAATGTTCCACTGCAGGGCTTCAGACAGCTCTGATAGCTTCAGAAACATCATCTGCATGTGTTATTAGGAGAGGGAAAAAAAAAACCAGTAGTATATTGAATGAGCTGCTTTGCCCTGTTTATTTATTTATTTTTTAAAAGGGACTCTAAAATGGAAATAAATTCATTTGTTGCTTTAGAGGCTTCTATATACTTACTTCCTGCATCTCGTACGAAGAAAAAGCTTTTCCGTCTTTTCAAAGTTGACTTGGGATCCAAGACTGGGAATGTTTTCTTTGGCTTATCTGTTACTTCTTGTAGACTTCCCTCCCCTCTGGATGTGCTGGAGGGATGCAGATCTGTCAGGTTGAGGCCGAGATGCTGGCAGTGGATCTTGGGCCTTGATCTAAGATCCGTTTGAGTCTGCTTAAACGGTTTTGGAAGTCAAAACGGCTTTGAATCTGACCCTGGATTTCACCGTTCTGCTAATAATTCAGTAGTTAAAATCCACTCAAACTTCTAATTCTGAAATTGTGCTGTTCCCGCAACGCTCCTCAAATCAGTTAGTCCAGCACCTTCCATCTGCAAACGTGACACACAAGATCCTGAATGCGCAGAGGGAGCAGAGATGTTTGGAAAGATTCATAAGATTTTCTCCAAGCTAAATCCTAGGTGTCCGTGGATTGCAACGCTGCTTTCCTGTTGGCTATGTTAGCAGACAATGTCTTTTGATGTTACTGAACAGATGGAATTATTTGGGGAGACATTTTCATTTAGGCATGTGATTTTTGAATTGCTAAGACATACGAGAAAATATAAAATAAATTGAATGGTGACGTAAAAATACTCCTTGTATATGGTCACCCCGCTCTTATTTCCCATGACTGCTGGAAGCATCTTGGCTCTTATTTGTAGTCCACAGAGAACAGACTGGAAATTGTTGTTGAATTTTATTGCAGTACAGTGATCTTTAGAGAGCCATAAGGTGATGTAAAGAGCCACGCTGGTGTCCCTTTGATCCTTGACTTTGTTCTACAGTATTTAGCATGATCATTATGTGCACTATTTTGACCAACTGTGTATTCATGACTTTTAGTAACCCACCTGAATGGTCGAAGAATGTGGAGTAAGTAATGCTTCTTGTGTTTTTAAGAATCTCGCAGAATGTTGTGTTTCTTCTATTGCGAAATCTGTTCCTACTCACGTTTAAGTTAGCATGAATACAAGTTGTCTTTTATATCCACTTTGTTTAGACAAAAGTGTTGTAATTCATCTTTTTTCATTACTAAAATGACATTTCTACAAACTTCTCAGTGAGGCTTTCTTTCTTCCTCATAACAGGTATACGTTCACTGGTATTTATACATTTGAATCACTTGTGAAAATTATTGCAAGAGGTTTCTGTATAGATGGCTTTACTTTCCTACGTGATCCATGGAACTGGCTAGATTTCAGTGTGATCATGATGGCGTAAGTTGTGTTTTCAGATTATTTCAGGTATTTGTGGCATGCGGGAGGGGATGAGACCTTAGGAAGAGGGTGGGTGTGCAAGGAAGAAATAAATCAAGGAAAAAAAGAAATCAAGGAAAACTTAAGTGAATCCCCAAAAGATTTCTTTCTTAATTTTTCAAAAGAAAGCTTTAGCCTGACACGGAGTCACAGATCTAAAGTGCAACTCCATGGGGTTAGTGGAGTTGCTGCTACAAAAAATATGATTTTCTGAAAACTGCCTTTATTAATATAAGACTTTATAATAGTGCCTAGCATTTTAGATTGCTCACATGCCAGGGTGGCAGCCTGTTCCGTTAAATGTAGGACTAGGCGCCAAACTTCTTTAAATTCTAGTCTCTACCACTCCTTCCCTCCTTGGGCTTGCATGTTAAAATTTCCTGGGATGCAGCTTAAGGTTGAACAGTTACTAACCCATTTCCGATGAAGGCGCAGTGTCAGAAAAGGAGACGCTTTATTTTCCTTCCTCATTCTTTTCTCTTGTGCCAGATCAGCTTACATTGGTCTGATAATGAGGAGTTCATGGGGATGTCTGAATTCACAGTTGAACCAGGAGATGCATGCTAGATTTCTGGTTTTTTCCTTATTGGCCTGCATTGATCGTTGCTTAGGCTTAGTACCGCTGGTGAAAATCAAGCATATGTCACTGGTAGTTGGAGTTGCTGGCGGAAGAGATTTTTTTTTTTTTTTTTTTTTTTTTTCCCCTTTTACGTTTGTTTTTGGAATATTGCATGTGTGCATGTCTGGGCTCCCATAGTCAACAACGGCTGAGGAAAACTGAGGGATCATGTAGGAAGGCTCAGGAGCCTGATTTTCAAGGGTTCAGAGCACTTAAATTTAATTATAGTAAAATGCTTTAATAGTATAAAATGAATTTTGGGGGGCTGGATTCTGCACCCAAGGTTGTTGATTTTCTGGAGTTTCTGCTTTTTCTACTTGCCTTTTAGTTGTGTATTTAAATCATATGCAAAGAGTTGGACATTGTACACAAAAGGCAAAATAACCGATACCTCACTGACACTTTAGTTTTACTTCGGAATAGACGGGGATCTGCTGTGCACAGTGTAAACACGCCTGTGTGGGTGAGGCTCCGTTCTGTGCACACAGGTGGGATTCAACCTGTGAATTGGTTATTTCCTTCCTTTCTTGATCAATTGACAAGTAACAGCAAGCCAGCTTTAAAAGGCCCAGTGCATTGGTCTTAAATAAATGTGCTAAATCTCTAGCTGATCTAACTCTGTAACCTCCTTGTTTCCAGTGAGGTTGCCCGTAGACTTCAAATACAATCCTTTTTTGTGTCAAGGGCTAGAGCAACCCTGTGCGTTATTTAAATCCCACTAACAGGGTCTAAGTTTTATGAAGCACTTGTGGTGGCCTTTCTGCACCAGGAAGAATTGTGCATTTCTTTGGTTTTTCATACCATGTTTCTCCCCAGACAGCACAGAGGGAATATTCTGTTCGAAGTTGTGATAAGATCTAACTCCGTTAACTTTGCAGTAAGCCTCTTATCCTCTGTGTATCTCAGGTTTACCCCCTTGTAAAATTGGGATAATCATACCCACCTGTGGCTCACAAACAGGTAGTAAAGCATAAAGGATTAAAATGAAGGACGCTAATCAAAGCAAAAATTATGCTTTATTAAAAACGGGAAGTGAAGTGAATATACCTGAAACCACTGCGCTGAGGTGATGTCACCACGTCTCCTCGCATATTTGACAGTTTTACAATTCCCTTCTTCTGGAGAGAGAGTGTTAAATTTTCAAGTCCTGTATAGGCGAGAATGCAAGTACCTAACCGTGCACCTGGACAAGCTGGTTGCAGTGTGGAGAGACTTAAACTGTGTTTTGGCTCTGAAATTTTCTGTCTCTCTCTCTCTTTGAAATGCCAGTTCTAAAGCATTTTAAATTGCAAGCTGTTTCCTACAAACAGACAACTATATGAAAAGGAAGGTGACCCCAACGGTGCCATTAACTCTGGTTTAATTCTGCAGGTATATAACAGAGTTTGTAAACCTAGGCAATGTTTCAGCTCTGCGCACTTTCAGGGTTCTGAGAGCTTTGAAAACTATTTCTGTAATTCCAGGTAAGGCGGCCTCCGGTTGGTGTTAGCTGTTGGGTGCAGGCCCCTGTGAGTGATGTATTGCTTTGTCTGTAGTTGTTGTTTTATTTTGGTGTGTGTATTGTCATTGTGTTTTTTGTGTGTGACCTCCCTCATTGCAGATATGTCACAGAGTTTGTGGACCTTGGGAATGTCTCAGCATTGAGAACTTTCAGAGTTCTCCGAGCTTTGAAAACTATCTCTGTTATTCCAGGTGAGAACCGTTAAGCATTAAAGGCTGGTCTTGCGTGTATCTCTTTTCCGTATCTCCCTTCCCGTCCTGCATTGCTTATTTCTCAGAAATGGCACTGGGATATTTTTGATGGGCTTTGCAGTCTGTAAAAAAAGAGTAGTTTGAAATGAAGGCTTCTGGGCCATCAAATTATGGGATGAACAGTCTGCTGTTCCGTACTTCTTTAACCCTGTCCACACATGTGGCTATCCAATCTCTGAAATGAAAGCCAGGCCTAAAGTTTAGTTTCAGATGAAGAAAGGATCAGGCACTCCCTTCCTCCTCAGGTTGAATGGTTTCTTGCTCAGCATGTCATCCCAGTATCCTCAGTGTTTCTAGAGCTGCTTTAGGAATAAGTTTGTAAAGCAAGTGAGCAGAACCAACCAAGATTAAAACCTTTCTGCGTGAGGCTACTTCAGTTAGTTGGAGTCAGATGGGATCTGGGGCAGGTTGTCTTCTAGGTAATGACAACAAGCTTGCTTCCCATCTTCAGAAAGGGTTGATGCTGCCATTTTGATATAGACTAAGCTAAATGGAGCATTGGCATGACCAGCTTTTGCATTTGTATGTTGTACTGGAACCGGTTGTCAACTATTAATGCAATAGCGTGTGGCCCAAAGTACTGACTGCACTTTCAGTAAGCCAGAAGTCCCAATTCATAGACCTGCCCGTTTCATGTGCCACCCCCAGAGCTGGACTTTGCAGGACCATCACTTACAAAGCTACTTCTAGACTCAACTCAATCTGGGTGTCAGAGGGTAAGCAATGGCCCTTCCCTTATTGTAAGAGACCACGGAGGCATTATGGACTGAGAATATGATTCTGATCCTGAATTCTTGTATAGAAAAGTCTCATGCAGATGGTTTCTCAAAAGCATCCCTAATTTTAAGGTCAAGCTCAAGACTCAATTTTCATAGGCACTGAAGCATCTGTAGTTTTCCAGTTTTCAGGTGCTTGACCTGTCTCAAGGTAGGCACCCTAAATAGTCACCTGATGAGTGTTACTCTTCTATTTCTTTGTGTTTTGTTTCCTAATGCGTTAACTGATAATGGTTCTTTTGCTTTCTCAGGCTACACTTGCATATACATTTGCCAGAAAAGAGACTATGGAATTGTAGGGGCCCATCACTTTTGTCCCCATTCCAGACTGCTAAACCCATCAGATGTACATGGCTGTTGTGCATGATGTTCTTAAGTGGCACCAGCTTTCCTTGCACCGAATGAGAGTATGCTAGAATAATGTTCTTACTTAGCCTTCCTTAATGTTTGGCAGTGCACATACAAAGAGCAAAAGATATTTGGTAATTGCTGTTAGCAGTGCACTATATGGATCCGAAGTGCAGTTGTGATTCTATCAGCCTGCGACAGGTATTAACCAGCTTGCTCAAAGAAAAGCATCAATGTTAAAATAAGTTTCTTATGTGTTTTGCTTTCATAATTGTAGCAAAGTGAGGATGATGCAACCTTAACGAGCTGATTACTGAATGTGTGACAGCATGCCTTGTCTTCCTATGGAAAGGAGCAGAACAGTTCAGTTCTGTATCGTTCTCTCCATACTACTCAAAACTAATGGAGTTTTCCTTTTATTTCAAATGACAGCAAGGGGGGTGGATGTGAGCTCTTCTAAATTCAGTGCAGCCATACTTTTTACTAAAGGAATGGTTTGCTGCACACAGCCAAGGGGATTCTGTTTGTGTGTTGGGCACACTGAGCACATCCACAGCTGGAACTGTAAATGGCAGAACTTTGGTTATTTGTACCACTTGGGCTCTGGGATAGGATTGCCCCATCTGTGGTTTTGCAGCACGTAGGTAAAGCGCAAACCTTGCTCCCCTCTCGATTTTGTGACTAACGATGTGAGGAATGTAAAGCATTTGTGTAATTAGCCTTTTGGGTTATTTAATATGAAATTAGGCATAGGGTGCTCTTTATGAGTTTTAGTGCTATCGTGTCTTGGGGAAGAAGTGATTTTTAGAATACACTTAATATTAAAATATAAAGGGGTTCCACTTCTGCTTCAGTGTGTGTAATGGAATGGGAACTTTTAACACTCCACTGAGCTAATGAGAAACTCATCTTAGTGTTGCGATGAGCGCTAACTACAGCTTCTATCAATAGTTGGAATTATCCTCAGTGTGGTTTTTAGACAAGATAAAAATGGGAAATATTACCAGAACATGATATGCCACTAGACAAAATCCCATGCGGGTAGAGGGTCTGTATGGATTTGTGTGACAGGAGTAGACTGTGGTACCTACGTGCTAAAACATCAAAATATTGCTTTCATCTTACAGCTTGGTAGGCCATATTAAACTCTGTGGTGATCTAAAGGTATTTTTTTATTGGCACTTGAGTTATTGGTATTTTAATTGACTAGTGCCATCAGTCTCCATCCATTGCCAGCCAGTGACACACCTACATTAAACAGGACCCAGGGGTGATCTGGATCTGCAGTACAAGGCGGCGATTGCTTCAGCTGAAAGTTGTTGTATTTGTCCTGTGACTGGACTGGGAACACTCTTGCTGCCAGTTTATCATCTTGGTTCCAAACCCCATTCTCCTTATATGCCTATGAGAGAGCAACATACAAACCAGAAACACAGATGCTGGTGTAAATGGCTGCATGTGCAGAGTGGTGCATATTTGAGCAATGGAGATGAGCATGCAAACGAGTGTTGTAATGGTTATTTGTCTGCCGGAACTAACAGCAAAAAATTGCTTTGTGTTGGAGTAGGGCTTTGGCATTGATTAAAAGTTTTGAAGATTGAAGTAAAAGACATTTTTAAAAAATTATTCCTCCATAAGAATTCCTTTTTATTTATGTATTTTTGAATCTTTATGTTCCTGATATGGATCAAACCTCTGCTGGTATAGAAAGGTTTCTCGCAAAAAATTTTTTGCAGGATGCTCACTTGGCCTCAGCCAGAGACTTGGATCTGACTAGCCCCGAATTCAGCTGGATCTGTGATTTTTAATATTTTTACCCCCTCCTTCCTCCCTTCAGCCTCCTTCACTACTCCTTTCTAAATGCAAGATCATCCTCCTTAACATCAGAAAGGTTGATTAAAGGGCCCTAACACTGTATTGTTTCTGCATCCAAAATTCTTGCTTGTTTAGATCTGTCTCCAGAATGCATTAGTGCTACGTTCTTCTCCCAGTTCATGGCTGGTTCCTCTTAGACCAGACCGGTTTGGAAAACCGGCAGTATTCTTGGCTTATGCCTGAGCTTACTTTTATTATCGAGCCTTGCCTATTAATGATCCTGACGGCCCTGCTAAAACCCAAAGAGCCAGCACTCTGGATGAAATCCTGTCCTACCCGTAACAAAACCCATGACCTGAATGAAAGATTCAGCTCCCGCAAGGAAAGGAGAAGTGCTGAAACAGTTTAGTTAAGCAATAGAAACTTAAGATGTAGACAGTTCAAAAGGTATTTGATCTTTGTAAGTTGTCGTAGTTTGTGCCAATAAGCCAGGCTTAAACACAACTAAATGTGTCCGTGGAGAGGTTTGTAGCGGTGTATCTTAATTTAACATCTTTGTTTAGACAAACCCTGCTTTCGTGGCAATGACTCCCGAGTATGCTTTGCATCCTCTGCTGCAAGGCTCAGATATTCTCAGGGATGAACGTTGGTATTTTGTTTTGTTCTAACTGTTGCTAGTTCACCATTGAAACCGGTGAGCTTGGTGCGTTCATCACCTTTATTGTACTGTGTGAAAAAACCTAAATGAGAGTGGTGGTTCCCAGAAACCTGGCCATTTTATAGCAACAGTCTTTTGCCACCATATAGCAGCTGTAAGGTACTGTATGTATTTGAATTTTCAATGTCTTTTCATTCTACAGGAGTGATTTCTAGTCTTGTTTTCTTCTCTGCAGGCTTGAAGACCATTGTGGGTGCCCTAATTCAGTCTGTGAAGAAGCTGTCAGATGTAATGATCTTGACAGTATTTTGTCTCAGTGTCTTTGCTCTGATCGGGTTGCAGCTGTTTATGGGCAATTTAAGGAACAAGTGTGTGATATGGCCAATTAATGTGAATGAGACTTTCCTGGATAACGGCTCTAGGGGCTTTGACTGGGAGGAATACACCAACAATATGTGTAGGTATTTCTGCAGTGATACTCCCTAAAACCTTCTTATTTGGCTTAATGCTGCTGACCAGGATTTCTGACGTGGCTTATAATGTGGTGCGTCCAGCTTCGCGCAGTAAAAACCCCTTACTTGGATGTTTTTCAGTTTTTAGAAACCTGGCCTTGTTAAGGTGTTTCTAGTTGGGTTCATCCTTTAGAAGGTCTTGGCTGTGCTCTTTTAGCTGAATATTTTGTCAAAAAAGCACTTTTTTTCTGTTTTGTTTCCGATTAAAAATGGATTAACTATGGTAAATGGAAAGTAACTCTCTGCCCATTTAAATCCCTGGGCTGAATGTCGGGTCCTTCACTTAGTTTTGCTGAGTTCTTCAGAGAATGCACATGTAGTTGTTGGTACCTGTTTCTGCTTTGCAGCATCCTTCCACGCTGGCAGGATTTCAGAGCTGTAAATGATGCTGCGAGTGATCAAGGAACCAGCCTCCAAGTTTTTGTAACTTAATTTCTTCCTCCCTTCTCACTTTGAGCTTCTCTACTGTGCAGTCAGCTAGTTTAAAATCTTTATTCAAAATGCTGTACTGACTTCCAGAAAGGTGTTTAAACTCAGGCACAGTTAGTGGGGCTAATGTTATTTAAAGCTGAGATAGTTTACTGATAAATTTATTCGGTAGGGGTCTAGAGGGCTCTTAAGTGAAGGTTTTTATAGTGCTGTAGTATGTTAAATCCTCTAACTCCATATGTGTGTGCATGTAATCTTTTGTTTTTCATCTTCTTCAGCAAATTTTTACATAATTCCTGGCGCCCCTGATCCTTTGCTCTGTGGTAACAGCTCAGATGCAGGGTGAGTGTTGAGCTTTATTAAAAGTGGAGACTCTAATTACCGTTGATGTTGGCTAATGATGGCAAAACCTTTGGAATATTTCCTGTTGCTTCCTTTGTTGGTTCTGGTGTTATTTCACATGTAAAAAATTTCATGTTTCTTAATCTAATTATTAATCCACTGTTACTCTCTGTTCGACTAATATAAGGTAAGCCGACATTCTTCGTGTCCTCTCAGGAGGCAGGTACCTGTAACGATGATTACTAGTGGCATTATTTCCCTCTGAATCCAATCACGAGAATCATCACAGAAGTACGGGATGGAGGTTCAGAAATGGAAACTTTCCATGTGCTATTACTTCCAGTTGGTTTTTCACCCAGTCCTTGAGCTCTAAAGACACTTATGGCAAAAGCTAGTCCTTTTGGCTCATGTTGGGTGAAAAGGCTCACATTGCCACATCTTGTTTCCATAGGACAAAGATAACAGGGCTTTTCTGAAATCCTGTCAGTCTCCTTGTCTGCTATTCTCACTCAACACAGAAAGCAAAATGCATGCCGTTTGTTACGAGAGTTGTGAAAATCTCCATTAAGCATGGATAATGTGCATGTTGTCAACTTGCTCTATCCCTTTTACTGCCTTGATGCCCTGAAATGGCTGTCATCTTCTTCACAGTCAATGTCCAGAGGGTTACACGTGCATGAAAGCAGGACGGAACCCGAACTATGGTTACACAAGCTTTGACACTTTCAGCTGGGCTTTTCTGGCTTTATTTCGCCTTATGACTCAGGACTTTTGGGAAAACTTGTATCAATTAGTAAGTAAACACTTTGCTTCGGTGTTACACAAGATGAGAATTTGGGGACAATACAGGGAAGGAAAACGTGACAAGCTTTATTTTATTCCTCCTGTCTGAAAGAGTAACTATAAATAAAGCTGCACAATGAGATATCGTGTGTTGAGGAGGAAGGGGACTTTACCAGTAAGCGGGTGTTGTACTTCTAAGTCCAGAAGGGGTGGTAGGTCCTCACTGTGTGTACAGCTGAGCTGTGAATTAATTCTGGGAAAACCTGGCCGCCTGCTGCAGCAGACTGTGAGCAGTTCAGCTCTGCTCACAGGAGATGCTTAGGCGCTTTGGAGGGCAGAGTGTTTTCTGGTAATCTGAGGATGGTTTGAGGACCTTGCTGAAATGGCTTTTCTTCTATTTTGTTTTGTTTTAAGGGAGTCTAAGCATTGAGTTTCACACTGTACTTCTGAATCATTTTCAGTCTGCATCCGTTGGATGTTCCCTTAAGAAAAGAAGAAGGATGTCACCTTTTGCGTTGATGGCTAATGAATTTGCAGTGTCTTAGTGCTTTGCAGTGGAAGCGCTGAGACGTTAAATATTCAGCACCGCTATATTTTCTTAGAAGCATTCGGGTCAAGAAACTTGGGATCAGTTCACATATCGGATGTCACTCTGAAATTGCTTTCCCCTTTCCTTTTCTCTTTCCTCTACTGTTCTTTTCTACTTCCAGACCTTACGAGCAGCAGGAAAAACCTACATGATCTTCTTTGTCTTGGTGATCTTTGTGGGATCATTCTATCTGGTTAACCTAATTTTGGCTGTGGTAGCTATGGCTTATGAAGAGCAGAACCAGGCCACATTGGAGGAGGCAGAGCAGAAGGAGGCAGAATTTAAGGCCATGTTAGAACAATTGAAAAAGCAGCAGGAAGAAGCACAGGTGAGTGGTTAGATTGTATATTTTCTGATGCATTTACATATTTTAAGATTTATTTGCCTGTTATTACAGAGCAATTATGTATAATAAAAAAATGCAGCAATGCCATGGCTGACTTGCCCTGGCATCACATCCTCTGTTGACCGGGGTTGACGTTGTGCACTATCTCTTCCCTGCTGCTGCTGTTTTTTTCTGAATTATATGCAAGCTTGCTATATTTATTTTGTACTGGAAAACTCCCTTCTATTAAGGAAATTGTAAATGTTCCCAGAGTTCCTAGTTAAGTGTGGGAATATCTTTGCAAGACAGACAAGTACATCTTTGTCATTCCTTTATCAAATAAACAAAGCTGAGGGACTGAGAGAGATTTTACTACCTGCAGCAGTAGACTATAAAAATTTTTACAAGTCCTGGCTGCAAGTTTCTTCCAAGAGAAAGAATTAAGCATCTTAATCCTGCCCTAAAGACTTTTACTTACATGCATTAAGCCACACTCTTTCTTAAAGCAGGAAATGGAGTATTAATCATGGTAATATCTAATTTATTTTTCCCTTCTCTTGCCTATACCCTCAGGCTGCTGCTATGGTCACTTCAGCAGGGACAGTCTCAGAAGATGCTGTGGAAGATGATGGTGGTGGGAGGATGTCTCGGAGCTCTTCAGAGATTTCCAAACTCAGTTCCAAGAGCGCCAAGGAGCGTCGAAACAGAAGGAAAAAACGAAAGGACAAGGAACTGTCAGAAGGAGAGGAGAAGTGTGACAATGAAAAGGTGTTCAAGTCTGAATCTGAGGATGGCATGAGGAGGAAAGCATTCAGGCTACCAGATAACAGGCTCGGAAGGAAATTTTCCATCATGAACCAGGTAGTTTTCATTTCCTTTGCTAATGTTTATGCTTGCTTGTAGTCAGGATAATATTCTAGTTTAGATCCTGATTAGCATGCCAAAGCAATCCGCCCACTATCTTAAACTTGCAGCCGATCAGGAGGACACTTAATGGTGCAAATTTACAGCCCTTGCACACACTTACCCTGGCATAAATTGTTCCTGAAAGTAGTGGTCTGACTGGATAACTTCTTCACTGACGTAGCCCAGCCAGCCAAGAGTGAACAACTCTTAAAGTATCGCCAACGACTAAGTGGCAATGGTTTGTGTAGACCTGGAGAGGGAGCGAAACCAGTTGACAGCACTGCAGTGCTTTGTTTCCATGCTATTCACGCTGTTATCGTTCTTTCTTTTCTCCCTCCTAGTCTCTCCTCAGTATCCCAGGCTCCCCTTTTCTCTCCCGACACAACAGCAAGAGCAGCATCTTCAGCTACAAAGGGCGATTTCGTGACCCAGGTTCCGAGAACGAGTTTGCCGATGACGAGCACAGCACAGTGGAGGAAAGCGAAGGCAGGAGAGACTCCCTTTTCATCCCCATCCGCGGTCGCGATCGAAGGAGCAGCTACAGCGGCTACAGTGGCTACAGCCAGGGCAGCCGATCCTCGCGGATTTTCCCCAACCTCCGCCGAAACGTGAAGAGGAACAGCACGGTGGATTGTAACGGCGTGGTGTCCCTCATCGGTGGTCCACCTTCCAGCATGCCTGGGGGACGCCTTCTGCCTGAGGTGAAAATAGATAAGGCAGCTACCAACGACAGTGTAAGGAAGTCAAGGAGTAGATAGCGTAGGCATGGCGGCCTGTCCTCTTCTCCTCTCCTGTATGCCGCCCTTCAAGTGAACCAGACTCCCTGGCGGAATGCGAGTCAGTCTGTCTGACCGCAGACGATAAAGTCTTTGTTGGATTAAACACCCTGTGCTTTAACTTCCCCTTCCTTTTCTTCTCAAATTTAATGACCCACCTCCTTCTCCACCTGGCTACCTGGGAAAAAAAGGCTTGGAATTCAGTCCTTAATTAAAGGACTAATAATAGTAGGAACTCTTGGTATGTGTCGGGGCAAATTCATAAGCAGCTGCTTAAGGCATGGGAATGGGGAAACCAACCAAAGTTTGTTGCAAAAGTTCTCCACAATAAGATAAAATATTTGTGGATTTAAAGGGAGATACAAACAATCTTTTAGCTGCCACTAAATATTGCAAGGGAAGCTCTTAGTAAAAGAAGGAATTTTTAAAATATTATTTTTGAATATTTGAATTTTCCTTGACTGTGACTTTTTGTAATTAGTTGACTGAATAGGTATTGAGTAACCTTTTTAGTAGATCGATGTTTCAGAATGCAGGAGAGAAACAAAGCTCAAAAAATAGATTATTAGTTAGTGGGGCATAAAAGAATCTGGGTAACATCATCAAACAACATCATTTGAGAGATACCTAAATCAATTGTTTTTGAGAAAAGTCTGGTTACCGTGCCTATAAATTCCAAGCTATTTTTTTGTAGTTATTTCGATTCTTGCAAGCTGTTTGACCTTAATTAGTTATGTTAAGCATCAGTTGCTTCCTGTTTTTTTTTCTTTCCTAGTTAGCATGTTAATACAATGTTTTGCTTCAGTATTTAATTCTCTTTCTGACACAGCATGAATGTGGTAGGAATAGTAATCTGCATGATGCATGCACACCAGAGAAGGTATTACTTAGCAGTTATTTTGCTAACTCTATATGTAGAGAGAGTTCAACATGCAACAAGCAATTAACTGTCATGGTGGGAGAGCTGCATGGGCTGTGCAGAGACCTTGGTTCTCAAGCAGACAGGGGCAAATTCCTGTAATGAGGAAAAAAACCCCATTGTTTTGGCCTAACAGAGACTGGCATTTCCAGAGCAATCTTAGGAGGGAAACTGTGAGGTGCCTTTAAAAGTGCAAGCTTTTTGACTCGAGGGGAGCAAGGTGATCCTTCGCAAGGGTGAGATCGAGACGTGGTTTCATATCCCTGTTGTGTTAGAAAATCAGCTTCGTAGTGGGCTAGAGTGGGAGAAGTCCCTGTTAGTTCTCGGACAGTGATGTGGCCGAGCTTCTTTTATTCTCATTTTGAGATGCAGATTTTAAAATAAATGTTGATACTGTCAAATGCTCAGTTCATAACCCTTATTAATTTGGGTGCCTCAAATGAGGCTGAGGTGGAGTTCGCACTGACCAGACGGGTCGTAAAGTGGCCTAGTTAAAAAAGTCACTGCCCATCTGTGCTGTTTGGTAGTAGTACGGAGTGTAAATTACTTTGTACTACAGCAGTCTTCATTAGACATGTTCTTTAAAATATAGTCCTTAATTTGTCTAAGGCTGCAAAGCACTGGTGCTGGCAGAAACGAGGGCTTGAGTTTTGGTTTGACCACTTACATAATGTAGGAAAGTGAGAAGGATAGCAGGAACAAAGATGTTTTTCTCTCTTGGGCGTACGTGCTACATTTCTAGGCTGAGAGTATGTAAAATACTGGGAAGACGTAAGAGTTGGTATTAATCATCATATGAATTTTGCAGGGTACTACTGAAATCGAAATTAGAAAGAAACCTGGTGGGTCTCTCTTGGTCTCAATGGATCAGGTGAATGCATCCTATGGAAGAAAGGATCGAACCAACAGTGTAATGACCGGGTTGACAAATACCCTTGTTGAGGGTAGGTATAGCTTGGAGGTGTGCCTTTGGTATTTTTCAGTACGTATGTATCGATTGCCATCTCGTGGTGTGTTGTAGGAAGACAACACCTGGCAGTTATAGGATAATTCTTCACACCACATCTGCCCTGGGTTCCCTGTGCTGGAGCCATGCTGGCTGTCCCTCCGCGTGGCCAGCGGTGGGGCTGGTCACAAAATACAGATACGGACACACGTGTCTGCTCAGTTTGTCCAAGAGGATGCCAAATGGTCATGTTAAACTTCATGAGATGGCTTCCTAGTGGCTTAGGGGATTAGAGCGATAGCTGGTCTATAAGGGACTGGGTGAGGGGTGTAGGGGGGGCAGTACGAGCTGGGGTCAGGCCCTGTCTGTTCGGGCAAGTGCGGCACAGCAGAGATCAGTTTTGAGCCTTGGGTGCCTGACACAGGACGTGCGTGCCCTTCAGATATATGGAATTTAGCTATCCCTGCTTTCAAGTAGTATATATTCATGCATTGGTTTTGCCTAAACCTGCTTCTTTTGAGTCATTATTGATACGGAAATGTTTATTGGACTTTATTTTACTTGGTTTTGCATCTGAAATGTATAGATACAGAAGTAAAGACAACAAAGAGTTGTGATTTTACAATAATGAATACGCAGCGTGGAGATTATAGGAGTAAGACAATGTCTGATACAGGTGTTCTGTCTTCTGCCATCTCCCAAGGACTGGAGAGACCCTCCTTTGCTTACAGTCTGTGGGAGAGAAAGATTTGAGCTATGCTAAGAGCTGAAATGTGACAGCTGTCAGAAGAGAAAGGGACTTCTGCATGACGGAAATTCTGAAATGGACAGCACACGGAGATTAGATTTCCAAATATGTTACGTGGGACCCAGCAAGAATTTATGAACAGCAGCCATATGAGGTTGATGATCTCAAATTCTTGCTGTCTCCTGCAATAAAATTGTATGAAAACTAAATATACTTAGAAACAGAGCAAGATTCTGCTGCTGCTTCCCTCCTGCGCAAACGCCTACAGGCTACAGTGCTACGGGCCTCTTTTTTAACTTTAGAAATTCCAAGGCAACTAAATACTAAGCAACCAGAGAACCAATGAGAAAGAGAGCACAGTGGTCCTTCCCTACCCATAAAAAAAAAAAACTTCAGCATGAACAGCTGTATAGCCTGAATGGAACCATTGCAAGTCAAAGAATAGGGGGGGAACTCCTGATTTATAATTTTTTTCCCCTAAACACTTGAAATAAGCCAATGTAAAAAAAAAAAATGGACATGGCATCATGCTTGATTTCTGTAAATGGATGTGGTTAGTCTTAATCAGGTTATTCTGGTTTAAAATCCTTTGCGGCATTATGTCATATATTTCCTCTTTTAGACTGTGTCTGCATTCAGCACAGAATTCATTTAAGTTGTTTCAAAACTGGCACCAAAGACAGTTTAGAAACTGCAACTTCGATTTAAACTGGTTTACCTTAATCACTTCTGAGTTAAATACATCCCTTCATTTAAAAGAATTTGGATCGAATCAGAAGATCCACGCAGGGCTGTTGCAGAGGTTTAGAACTGCACTTCTAGGTAACCTCGTGCAGATGCGATGTAGCTCTTGGGTAGGGACGAAGGAGAAGTCAGCGAAGCTCAGTACAAGCCTTGACCCAACTCTCCTGGTGTGGCAACCTGCATGATTGGCCATGGTCGTAAGGCTCGTGGCTTAGTAAGTCTTTGTCTTAAGCTATTGCCAGGAATCCTGGAGTTCTTCTGTTTTGAGAGTTGTATGTGCATACGGCAAAATGTATCTTTGGCCCAAGAATATTGAACTGTTGTGCAAGCAGGGAGACACGAGAGGGGTTCATGACAGGCAAGACCAGGCAGTATTTTACCCATGCTGAGCATCAGACAGATCCAGCAGCCTTAGAGGTGAAGACTGAACTCTGTTGCTGTTTTGATTTGTAACTGTAGAGCTGGAAGAGTCCCAGAGGAAGTGTCCCCCTTGCTGGTACAAATTTGCCAACACGTTCTTGATCTGGGAATGCCACCCGTACTGGATCAAGCTGAAGGAGATAGTGAACTTAATTGTCATGGATCCTTTTGTTGACTTGGCCATCACCATCTGTATTGTGCTGAACACTTTGTTCATGGCAATGGAGCACCATCCTATGACCCCAGAGTTTGAACATGTGCTCTCCGTAGGAAATCTGGTAAGATAGTATTGGTAAATATTCCTTACAGATCTGCTCCTGCTGGGATACATTGCTTGTTAATGTAGACTTAGACTGAAAGAGCTGCTATTCCAGACTCTAGAGGACACTGAGCTATGTGAGCTTGCCCTCACTGCAGTCTGTGGCAACTCAGAGATGTTTGCTAAGGGTGCACTTCTCCAGTCAGAATTCGTTACTACTTAAAAATCCATCTGTTAGTTCCTGGTATGCCTGAGTAGGTCAATGATATTTGTGCTGCGTTGGAGGAGAAAAGACTACTGCAGACAAGCACAGGGCATTGCATAGGCTGCATGTTTGAATTGGTGTGACAAATAGCATCATTCAATATTTAGCCTGAAGATCAGAAAATGAACAAAAGCCAATCTTTGCCTGTTCTTTGTTTATCTGTCTCCTCACTGCTCCAGGTTTTCACCGGAATTTTCACAGCAGAAATGTTCCTGAAGCTCATTGCCATGGATCCTTACTATTATTTCCAGGAAGGCTGGAACATCTTTGATGGATTTATTGTCTCCCTCAGTTTAATGGAACTGAGTCTAGCAGATGTGGAAGGACTTTCTGTGCTGCGATCTTTCCGATTGGTATTCCATATTCCAGTTCTTTTTGAATGTTACTAACTTGGAGCTACTAGGAAGCTTTTTACAGAAAAAAAAGGCAAACCCCACTTTTTTCTAGTTTGGGGGAGGACAGAGATGGAGTAGTATCATTTTTGTGGTCTCTTCTTACTTCACAACTGCTGTTTACGAGATCTGAGCAACAGCGTTTTGCATTTAGGCAGTGAAGGATGACTTGGGAGGTATCTTGGTGTAGAGTACTTAATATGGGTGGAGATGGTCCGTGTTAGAATGCACCTCATTTCATGTGTCAAATTTGGTAGGTTGTGTGTTACAGTATAATAAAAGTGCTGAATACCTACAGCCTTCGAGTGCTTTAACTTGTGCTGTCAGTGGTTAAGCTTTTGAAAGTGAAGTTATGAAAACCGCAAGGTTAGATTTTGGGGCACAGAGAACCACAACTGGGGTCGTATTTTCCAAGGAGCACAGTACTCCAAAGTTCCTGCTTATATCCAGCTTCAGAAAGTCTGTCTCCAAATGAGATTCTCAGGAAATTAAACTTTGATTGTGTGTTCTGGATATGCCAGGAAAACAAGTCCTTTTTTCCAGGGGAGGATGAGAAGGATTCAGGAAAGAGAAAAATAATTTTTTGTGACACACACCCTTCAAATAAGTCTCCTGACTTC
Source organism: Aviceda cuculoides (assembly GCA_035590195.1). Taxonomy (NCBI): domain Eukaryota; kingdom Metazoa; phylum Chordata; class Aves; order Accipitriformes; family Accipitridae; genus Aviceda; species Aviceda cuculoides. The sequence continues at coordinate 1,789,467 of JAVJGG010000017.1, forward strand.
CTTATTGTTGCAAAGTTTGCAAAGCAAGATGGAAGCTCCATACTTTTCCTTTGTAAAGGGAGATCACCGTGTGGGGAATAACTTAAGTACAAAATACAGGAGGCCAAATTCAAAGAGAAGTTAAGCATGTCCTACTCCCACTGACTTCAGTAGCAGAAGCATGGGCTTATGTTTACGTAAAATACAAGAAGGTTGCCATTCAGCAAGTTCTGTCTGATTTTCCTCTTTGTTTAAGATGAAATTAAATTAAGTATCATTTGTCTGTTTTGTTTTTTGGTTTGGTTGGTTTTTTTGTAGCTGAGAGTCTTCAAACTGGCCAAGTCCTGGCCCACTCTGAACATGCTGATAAAAATCATCGGTAACTCAGTGGGTGCTTTGGGGAACTTGACCTTGGTGCTAGCCATCATCGTGTTCATCTTTGCTGTGGTGGGCATGCAGCTCTTCGGCAAAAGCTACAAGGAGTGTGTCTGCAAGATCAATCCGGAGTGTGAGCTACCCCGCTGGCACATGCACGATTTCTTCCACTCCTTCCTTATTGTCTTCCGTGTGTTGTGTGGGGAATGGATTGAGACCATGTGGGATTGTATGGAAGTAGCAGGACAGGCCATGTGCTTGATTGTCTTCATGATGGTCATGGTCATCGGAAATTTAGTGGTCAGTAAATGGTTACTGAGGGTCTTTATTGGTTGCCTCTGGGTGGGGTAGAACGTGGGGAGACCGGACTAGGGAGTAATGATTTGTGAGTCTGTTCCAGCTCTCTTGGGGTCCTTCATGGCCTTTGACATATGACCAGTCCTGTTGACTTTGGTAGCACAATATTAAGGATGCGCTTTTCTTGATTAGGGCCTTAAACAATTGCCCACAAATAAAGCGTCCAAGCACTTTGCAATAAAAGCTGGAGGTACGAAACCCTCAGTCAAAGGGGACAGACGCACACCTTGCCTGGGGGTGTAAAAGAAGCTTAAAAGAAGCAAAACCTGGCTTTTCAAACGCCAGGAGAGGAAATAATTTGGTACACAGGGGAAGGTCCTGAAGTGTTAAAATCAGGTTGGAAGTTTCTTCCAAAATCTGCCCACTAGCTCAATCATGAGGTACAGTTGTGTGCAAGAATCGGCTGGTGAAATTGCACGGCCTGTTGTGTGGGAGGTTAGACTAGATCATGATGTTTCCTTCTGGTCTTAAATTTTATGAAGAAAAGTCTATGGAGGAAAATGTAAGCAAGAATGAAGTAGTGTGAACAGTTACATGTCTTCAAAGTAGTGTTGTGAGCTCTCTCTGAGAGGACTTGTCTCGCCAAGGGATTTTGACAAAATAAGTCTTGGGGACTATGGCTAGATGTGAGCAAAGAAATAGACCTGGGAGCGATTGCCTAAAATGCCTAGATTTGGCCCATTTCCTTTGAGCTAGAGGTAAGACCAAACCAGTAATGCTGAATTTAAATCCCTTGGATGGCTGCTGCTTAAATCCCTCTCTTTTAACATCTGCGGTCTGGATCCTGCAAGGGCCTCTGTGTCAGGGACCCTTTTACCTGCACCGAACCCCTGGGACCCCAGCAGTTGTGTGCTGCACAGGGCTCCCCCGTTCATGGAACGCATTGCAGGATCAGTGTCTTGGTCCTTGAGTCCTGGGTACCTCGAAAGGTCTGTGGGACACCAGAGCTGGTTCTCAGCGTGGTGTCTGGAGACTTAGCTCTGCAGCCCCTGTTAACATCAGCAGGACTTGGGTGGCTAAATACTCATATTCAGCTTTGGAAAAATAACCCTTGTGTGTCAGCTCTGCCAAGCGTGACCTCTTCTATTTCAGGTGCTGAACCTGTTCTTGGCCTTGCTCCTGAGCTCCTTCAGCGCAGACAACTTAGCAGCAACAGATGACGATGGGGAGATGAACAACTTGCAGATTTCTGTTATTCGTATCAAGAAAGGCATTGCCTGGACCAAGGCGAAAGTGCGTGAGTTCATGCAGGCTCATTTCAAGCAGAGAGAGGCAGATGAGGTCAAACCCTTGGATGAATTGTATGACAAGAAGGTGAACTGCATCGCTAACCATACAGGGGCTGATATCAACAGAGACATTGATTATCAGAAGAATGGCAATGGCACGACGAGTGGAATTGGGAGCAGTGTGGAGAAGTACATAATAGACGAGGATCACATGTCCTTCATCAATAACCCCAATCTCACCGTCCGGGTACCTATTGCTGTAGGCGAATCGGATTTCGAAAATCTCAACACAGAAGATTTTAGCAGTGATACAGATCCTGATGGCAGCAAAGAGGTAGGATGAAATGCTAAAAATTCATTCTAGTCATTTGACCCTCGTGTGAGTCCCTGGAAGCATCTTGGGAGGGAGAACTAGATAGTTCCAGCACAAAACTCCTGTTTCTATTATGATGTTGGTTTTGCTCTCAAGACAGAAGTTTCTTGTGCTAGTTGCTCTATGGAAAGCCACAAATACTTGTAAATATATATAATATAAATACTTAATAGTGTCTGTCCTCTTAATGCGAGATGTAAGTCAGGATCTTAGTGAGATGAAGTGAGGAAACAATTCTCGTGACAGTACATCTGGTGAACAAATTGCTGAGTCATCATGAAGTTTGATATTTGTTGGGAACTAATTCTAGATTGGGTTGGGTTTTATTTTGTGTTCAAGAAACTCGATGATACCAGCTCCTCCGAAGGTAGCACCATTGACATAAAGCCTGAAGTGGAAGAAGTCCCTGTGGAGGCACCAGAGGAGTATCTGGACCCAGACGCATGCTTCACAGAAGGTAACCTGACTGGGAGTGTAAAAAGAAGCCTCCGAGCTGTTTCGGGGACCTGTCAACTGTAAGCTTACCTTAAGGTTAGGTCTTAGTTTGGATCAGGGCTGGCTGTCAGCTTATTTTCAGACCCTTCTTGGGCCCTGCATCACAGGTGAACTAGTTTAGAAGAATTTGCAAAGTGAAGGCCTTGGAGATGTAGTTGCCATCGCAAGGATGTACGTGACCTGTGCGTAGGGCAAGTTGATCTTTTGTACAACTGATGCCTTGAGTACTTAGAAGCAGAAGAATCTGGCATCTGGTCGGGGGTTTTTTTTTTTCCCCTCCTGTCGCTGGCCTCAATGTCTTTCAGCAACTGATCCATTACAGGTATTCCCATGGCAAAGATATTTTAAATGGTTCAAGGTTATTTTATCAGCAAGTTTTCCATTCCTCTTCTGTGAAATGCATGGATACCTCACCAAATATAACGAGCTTAATCTGTTCATAAGTTGATGTTAATTCAGGTGCCCAGATACAGAAGTGGTGAAATTAATCATAAAATCCTCAAGAATGCAAGGGTTTTAACTGAAATTCAGCGTGTTTAATATTGTTGGCATCAAAACTGCTTCTAGACAATGACAGTTTTATGTTCTTACATTAAACCATCTGTTACCTAACAAAATTTGGGCTTGTATTCCTTTGTGCACTATCCCCATTCCAGGTTGTATGCAGCGCTGTAAGTGTTGTCAGGTCAATATTGAGGAAGGGCTGGGGAAGTCTTGGTGGACCTTGAGGAAGACTTGTTTTCTGATTGTGGAACATAATTGGTTTGAGACTTTCATCATCTTTATGATCCTACTGAGCAGTGGTGCTCTGGTGAGTAAAATACAGAAATATGTGTAGCCCAGTGGTGTTAAGCTAGGGGACTCTAATTGGGAAAGCTGTATATAGGAAATTTGGTGAAAAAGCAAGCAATGATGATTCTTACCCAGAAAACAACACAGCTCTGTTGTGGTAGGTACTGGACAAAAGCCTTTTTTAATGATTTTTGTTTAGTTTGAATTAATAATGAAGACTAAAAGCCTGCAAATCTGGGTTCGGATCATAGCATGACTAGAAACATGGGGATTTTGGACAAAATCAGACTGTATCTATGTCACATTTTCACATTACCGAACAAGAATATTTATATTTCCCTTTCTTCACTTTCCCATGTTTGCAGAGCTTCTTGACCTCATGGTGTTACATAGATACAAATAATCACTATGTATGTTTGTTTTCACACAGTACACTATTTCGTAAATAGGGTTATACAACAAAAAAGTTCAAGCACATTACTCACAAGTTTTAGGACAGAAGTCCACAACAATTCGTATCCCATACCAGTAGCCTGGTTTTCTTTACATGCACAGCTTTCATAGTAATTAACAGTCTGATGGCCAATGAACTCGGCCCTTTTGGATGTGCTGAGTGCTGAGCTGCAGAGAAAACTTGCTTCTGCTTGTTACTGTAGTGATACCAGTTGCTGAATATTTTAGATAAAGGCTTGTACTCAGATCCCTAAAAGGCAGAGAAGTTCTTATGTTATTTATTCAGGACTTTCCTTTTTTTTTTTTTTTTTTTATTTTTATGTTTTTTGGTTTGGTGTTGCAGTGTTGCAACTACTACAGCAGATAAGGTGCACTGTATAAGAAATGTAATTCCACTGCTCATCTCATTATGGTTTGAATAAACTTCTGGATAATGACATTGAACTGTGGAATAAATCTGATGTAATGACATGACTACCTGGTTATTTCCCAGGCTTTTGAGGATATTTACATAGAACAGAGAAAAACCATCCGGACCATCCTGGAGTATGCGGACAAGGTCTTCACTTACATTTTCATCCTGGAGATGTTGCTGAAATGGTGTGCTTACGGATTTGTCAAGTTCTTCACTAACGCCTGGTGCTGGCTGGATTTCCTCATTGTGGCTGTATGTATCCTCTCCTCCTTATTTCTGGTTGGAAAAAAATGTTAATTAGGAGAATGCTGGGGTAATGTTTTCTCCTGAGAAGTGTCCTAACTGAATTGTATATTTAATGAGGATTCAATCCCAGGTATCTGTAAGTTTCCCAAACAGGGCTAAAACCCTTGAGCCCGTTGAGTATCGCTAGTGTTTCCTGTGCAACTGCGGAATTTCTGCCCTGCAGGTCCTAATGAGCCTGCAGAGACAAAGGAGGGTTTTCCAGCCCTTGGCTTTTTTGCTCCACTGAAAATACTGTTTCTAGGAGGTCAGCCCACGTGTTGAGCTACCTGAAGGTGTTAACAGTGGGAGAACTTGTGCAGACATGGTATTCCTTGGTGACACTCTCTTTCTGTAATCGTTTGCTTGCGTTATTAACGATGGGGGGATAATTAAGCAGGCAAAGTCTTCCTATCCTACCACCTAGCAAGGTCTGTTGTCGTGAACGTTGGGCACGTGTATTTGTGAAAATCTGAGTACTTTGAAAGCTTATTATGCAAAATGAAGTTCAACATCATCCTTCTTCTGTTAAAAAAGATCTAATGCCCAGGAGAGAAAAAGCAGGACCACATCAAACAGCAAAGACAGCTTGCTGATAAGTGATCGTAGCGTGAACAAGGGAAATGGTTGGTCTGGACAGATCAGCACATGATCACCCTGGAATTCCCCTGCAGAACATCTTGGTAGGGAGAATAAATTTGAGAATTAAAAGAAGAAAGACAATAGAGAGAAACGTTAGCAATAAATTCAACTCTGAAGCATAGCAAGGGCATTTAAAATAAATGGAATTTATGCTGTCAAAAGTGGCAGAAAATTATGGAATTCGATAGGACTTGAAGTCCAAAGAATTGCAAAAAAAGGAACTGTAGGATCCCAAGTGCTTGGATTCTTCTAAAACGTTTCATCACATCCAGTTGTTAATCAGTGTCCTTAGTGAATGCCCCAAAACCAAGTATAAAAAAAAAAAAAATTTCCAAGCTTCTCATTTGGAACATTTTGACTATGATTCAGTTATGCCAAGTTGCTGTTCAGTGACATTATCACTCTGGAAATATTTCTGAGTAGGTGGAGGAACTATGCTTGGAATTCAGGGGCAGAAGTGACTCAAGATGTCTACATTTCCTGTGGAAAACTGAATTTTTTAATTTTTTTTTTAAAAGCCCTCTCTGATCCCCTTAACACACATCTTGAAGCAGTAGCTCTTGTTTTCTGAAAATAAACCTGTATCTCTTTCACTGCCTTAAGATGAAGTACAAGTGCTAGTATGGAAACTAATGCAAGCTACCATCTATTCTTCTGTACTGCTTTGAGGAGAGGGTTTCAGCCAATGAAATTCTTTGGGGTATTGAATTAAAAAGATGACGAGCAGCTGAGCACAAAAATAGCTTTCACAGTCCTTATGCCTCATGTTGTGAGTTGAATTCCAGCTGTTGGGAACAAAGTGCAGTTTGACAGATGTGTTACAAGTTCAATTTTCTTCCCAAGTATCTGGCTGCTGGTGGAGTAAAGATAAGGAACCTCCCAGTCAGGTAACACATTTACAGGGAGTGAACAAGTGCATATGTACAAGGATCCTGAATTCCTAGTGCTTTAGGAGAAATTTCTCTTTTCACTTGGTGTCATAGACAGGAGAGTCACACATTTTTGTCTAAAAAATTCTGAAATGTGAATTTAAGATGCCAAAATATTACTCGACAAAATCTCAGCTATGCATCATGTCCTATATCTGTTAAATCACATTTTTTAAACAACTTTTCTAATGTGACGTAGATGGAGTTCGAGTGAAATCAGGATGGCAGCCGTAACTAATAGAGAATAAGCCTTTGCATCATAACAACGCTCTTGAATGTTATTTTTCAGGTTTGATAGCATTGTCAAATAACCCTTCTCCTCTGATTCCCAAAGCTTGCTGGGTGTATTTGTGAAGACAAAGTCTTTTTCTGGGTAATAATGAAGGCTTCTGCTTTTCAGTCAATCTGGAATTCCTTTTGTCTGACATCGGTGCCTGCTGTGTCTTCTGTCGGAGTGTCCTGAGAGAATAATACCAAAAAGACCCCATGAAAGTTAAAACAGCCTTTAGACACTTTACTGCCGTTGTGTTAGTTTCCTACTCGGGAGCGAGGCATTATCCCAAGGGCAAGAAGCTCTAAAAGCGAGGATTCAATGCAGCCTGTACCCTGTATTATATTTACAGGGTAAAATGCTGTATTTCTCTGTATATGGACCTTATAGCCCATACCTCCAAATCCCATCCATATTTTGAAATTTGGGACCAGGACTTTAATGTACCAGTGTGGCTGTGGGCTTGGTCCCTTCCCGAGTAGGCTGATTTTGCTTCACAAAGTCTTTCTTGTAAACCTCTGGGACACCCTTGGCATGTTTTTAATGAGTGTAATTTTCAAATCGGAAAACCACATGGAAAAAAGAGAGAGCTGTGTTGCCGTATGTTGTGGCCACTTATTTTGGGGCAGATATGAAGACAGAAGAAGTGTGAAGCACATGCACAAACAGTAAAATGAGACGAAGTCTCTACGTTTTCCCCCATGTTCATGCATTTGAAAACTGGTCCTGAAATTTCCCTGGAATATGTGTGGAATAAGAATCGTCCTTATAATTAATTTCACGTTATTATCTTAATATCCCTTTTTTAAAAAAGAATGATAAATAGGAAGTGTCCTATTCTGAGAATTAAGCTAAAAACCCCACCTGTTATAGGAGGAGGTCTCATGTTTTTCCATTATTTGTTACTGTATATTGATGTCTTTTTTTTTTTTTTTTCCTTGAAAAAGGTTGACATATCTGTTCTTATCTGTGTCTGTAACGTGATACTAGCCAAAAATGGAAGATAGCGGGGTGCTGATGAAATGGTCTCTGTAGATACTCTTTACATATGGCCAAGTCATGTCTGATCTAATCCAAAGAGTTTTCCCGTTGGCTCGCATGGGGAATGGACTGCTGCCCTAAAGGCACATGCCAGGTCGAAAAGCAGATGGCCCCATGCTTTCAGGCTTTTGGTAATACAGGGTTTAATCCTGCGGGACCCTGAGCTGCCCTCAGTACCGTTTGGTTAAGGATATTTGGTAATTCACAAGTGTAGAGCCTAAAGCCAATTCCAGGCTGCTAAAGGGAAGAGGTGGTCTTTGTGGTTACGGTGTTGAAAAATAGATATAAGAAAGCCGTCCCCAGCTGCGTCATAGTTTCAGTGTACGAGCCTGAGCAACCACACCATCGCTCTACGCCTCGGTTTGCCCATCCGTAAGACGGGCTCACCCATCCTCATCCTCCCTCAGAGATGCTCACAAATGTCACTGCAGCTTCCAGCAGGCAAAAAAAGCGCGCAACGGTTGCTCTGTGTTACAAGCAGAAAAAACACAGCCATCCTTGGGTTTTCAGGCCGTAAACGCTGGAATCGGCTGCCTCAGCACCAAGCGTGACGGGGTCAGTGTTTACGTTTTTCAGAATTATTTTGGCAGAAGCAAGCTCAGGCACACGTCCTGTCCCTGAAGGCCATTGCCACGGATGAAGCACCACCACTCAGCGTGAGCACGGTGGCTTGCTATACAAGTTGCGTGCAGTTTGTGCAGTGTGTGTATTTATCTGTATTCTTTCTCATAGGTACCTTTAAAATTTGTCTGGCTTAAATTTAATGGGAGCCGCTGGGATCCTGCAGACAGTAAAGGGCGAGGGTAAGGTTTTTGTCATCGTTTGGGCTCTTCCTTCCGACAGACCCCTTCTCCGTCTGTGTGTCTCTGCCTTTCTCTCACTTATCTTTCCCCTATGTTCTTTTCTTATGCCTTTCTCAACCGCATTATTTCCTTCCAGGTCGTTTCAGTCAAGTGAAGTAGGCAGCTGGTGTCATGTCTTCGGTATTTATTATGGGGGCCGCCCAGGCTGGCAGTCTGGGCTGGGCAATCAGTGCTAGGGGATTCATTCTAACAGTCTGGAACCTTTTTTTTCTTTTTCTTTTTCTTTTTTTCTTTGTTTTTTTTTTTTTTTCCATGCCATTTGGTAAAGCTTTGCAAAAAATGTATTTCAACAAGAACAAAGATTTCTTTAGGAGTCTGATTAGCTGTCACTTCAGTTAACTCTTA
>JAVJGG010000017.1:1798407-1809909 GCA_035590195.1 Aviceda cuculoides
TTTTTTTTTTTTTTGTTTTCTTTTTCTATTTTCTGTGTAGGTCTCTTTAGTCAGCCTTATAGCTAATGCCCTGGGCTACTCGGAACTAGGTGCCATAAAGTCCCTTAGGACACTAAGAGCTTTGAGGCCTTTAAGAGCGTTGTCCCGATTTGAGGGGATGAGGGTAAGATGCCATTAGCAGCTGATCCTTCTGCATGCCTGTGGAGCGGTTTTTTTTAAGCATGCTAGAACTGATCAAAACTGGTGGAAAGAAAATTCAAAATAGAATCATGATGCAGCTGCTGACTCGATCACCTCTACCGTGGATGTCCCCTCACCCTGCCCACCGCTGCACCCTTCCCTCTTAAGAAAGGGAGATGCATTAAGCTGCCTCATTACATTAATTACTGGCCCAAACCACATGCCATTTGTAGACAATGTTAACACTTGGCTGTTCTCATTTAGCCTGGCTTTTACCTCTAGCATCTGAGGGGGCTTCTCAGCTGTAACTTTTTTTATCTAGGGAGAATCACCAGGTGCAAAGAAGCAGAATTTGAACCACCTCAGTGTCTCCAGCCCCTCTAGGTGTTGGCTGCTGGTGGAATTGGATCGAAAGACTTTATCTGAGGGGTTTTTAAAAATGCAATCTGCCTGCAAGGGGGTAAAAGGCTGCTTCCTTTCTCGGATCACTCAGGCCTTCAGGAAGGGACTGGCGGGGAGCTCAGCTGTTTGCAAAAAAGGCTTTGGTTTAATTCCTCTTGTTGCACCTTGTTGTTCTCGGTCCAGTCTGGTGGTGACTGGAAGCCTTGTCTGATAGTGAAGCTTTTCCTTTCCACTCCCTCCCTTTTACCATGCTTTACGGTCCCCTGTCCTGTCACCGTGGAACTAGCAACAAAGCACAAGCAAAGCATTGAACTTAACAAGCTTTCCTCAAATTGTTAGACAGCACCAATCTCTTGGGGATTTGAAATTAGTGCAGTGTCTCGCTACTTTGCCACTAATATTCTGTATTTTGGTGCTTTTTTTCCATTTGGGATTGAAATAGTCTTATAAGAACATGCAAAAAACTTGTATGTTTCTGTTAAGTAAAGCGTATGTTGTATTAATGGGTTTCCCAGTTGCTCTTAGAACAATAACGTAGGTCTTTCATGCTAAATCCTAGTTAGCGCACCATTTGAGATACTACAAGAGATAAAATTATGTATTTAAAAAAAAAAGGGGGGGGAAGAGAATAGCAGTCGCAGTTTTACTTCAGGGTCTGACTGGAGCAATTCCACCTGGATCCTTCTGATCTCCTTTGAATTTGTTGTGGTGTAACTGAGCACAAAATACAGTGCAAGAGAGGCAATGAGAGCTGATCAGGAATCCTCAAATTCCATAGGAAGTGATAGAAATAAGTGATATAATAACAAATCCAAAGAGGGTTGTTTCTTCCCTAATATGTTATCCTGCTATTATTTCTTTGTGTCAGTTAGCTTAACTGTAAACTTTATTCTATAATACAGGCACAAAGGATGAAAACTTTTCCATCGACACAAAGCCAGAGCTTTCGCTGGGCTGGGTTCAGGTCCCACCCGAGAGTATGATCACAAAGGAAAGGACCTAGCACTAAACCTGTAGATATTAAAAGTTATTTTTAAGCCGTGCTGGAGAGAAGCTGTGATTTCTAATGCACAATCAGGAAATTCTCATGCTTAAAGTGGGAGATTTTCACCACAGCAAAATTGATAGAGAGTTACGACTGCAGCCCTGTTAGTCACCTAAATCCAATTATTTTTCCTTTGTTTTGACTTGAAGACAAGTGTTGCTGCCCCGTACAAGCAGAACAATTCTTCTGAGCCAGAGAATAGAGATTTGAAATGCCTTTGCAAAGGAAACATAAAATGTAGTTCTTTGCTTTTCTCTACTCCATAGTAATCTGCATTTTCAAGAGCTTGCTCTGCTCTTAAATTATTCAGGAAGTTTGACAGTAATGCTATGAAACGTGCATGCATTTTTGTCAGTCTGCACACAAAAGCCATGTTCCTTCTCTCAGATCTTTTTGAATGCTGTATAAATTTACCGTACTGTAAGTGACCATATTTCAGGAGGATATGACACTTTTTTGGCTTCCCATGACGAACTGGAATAAACCAGCATATCGATATCCCAAGGATCTTAAACCAAAACGGCGTACTGCTGCCGTGTTGGGGTTCAGCGGCAGAGCATCCTATTTGGATGAAGGGAGAATGAAAGCAAAAGCCATTCTGTATAGAGCCTGTCTGGAGGGCTCGACTCCGACCTGTGTCTTTAGACCTCACTGGGTATACAGTGATGAATTCCTGATGGCATTTACCAGTTGTTGTAATGCTACTTACTGTCTAGATCGGTGTTGTCTTCACTTTTCCTGGAGGAGAGGTGCTTGCTGCAGAGCTTATCACGTGTGTGGTGGTCGCATCCAGCGAAGAGATGTTGCAGGAGGAGAGGGGACACTTGATGGTGGCCAGGACCAGTTGTGGCTCAGGTGCTACGACTTGAGGACTCCCGAATCACCGTGTAATTGAGTAGTCTTTCAAAACTAAGGCAAAGGGGTAAAAACAGTTTAGATTCTGTTCATCTATTAAAGGAATCTAAATTAGGAGATCATAATAAAAGATTTAATATCCTGCTGACCTAACTCTATTAAAAGCCGGATAGCTTACATTTTGTCATGTGTTGGCCAGGGATGCTTAGGGACATGGTGCTCCCAAACTGTGAAAGGCTAAAATTAGGAGGTGGTGGAAGATACGAGCTCTGACAAAACCCGTTACCGCTTCCCGCTGTGTTTGCTGCCGTTTGGAGGAAGGAACATGGCTTTTCTGTCTTCTTGAGCCTGCATAGCTGCATGCTCAGCTGTCTGCCTGAGACAACATGATTGGCCTTGCTTGGTCACAAATATGATCTTGGTGTTTATAGCCACTCACTGCTTAGTCTTAACAGAGCAATGCCGGGCTTGGTCCTGTCCCCACCGAAGTCAGTGCCACGCAGTTTGCTGGTGACCTTGGTGGGAGCAGGAGGCAGGCTTTGAAGTGATAACAGCCTTGTTTGAAAGTGGGGAATGGCCGTAAGGGCCACTGGCTGATAAGAGCCATCAAATCCATGAGCAAAAGTGTCCTCAAACTTGGCTCTGAGAAAATTGTAGCTAGGAGCCTGTTTGTTACGAAGAAGAGAGCCTGAGCCTCACTCAGTAATGCCCCCATCTCCCTTTTGGCAACTAAAATTGTTGCAAATAATTGTTGTTTAACTGAAGAAGTAACAATCCAAAATCAAACTCAGTAAATCCAACAACGTGGCCTGTTTTATTTTAAAAACAGAGCTTCAGTAGGTGGCTTTTAAGCAGAATTTTTTACCGCTTGGAATAAGTTCACTGCCAACTTCTGCATGGAGTAAATGCCACAGATCTGTCAGTGGCCTTACCTCCTATTCCCCCCCCAAAAACAGCTGTATTGATGCTTGCTGTTTCCTGCCCTGTGTTTTATACTGAAACTTTTTCCCACCCCTTCCAACACAGGTGGTTGTCAACGCCTTGGTTGGCGCTATCCCTTCCATTATGAATGTGTTGTTGGTCTGCCTTATCTTCTGGCTGATTTTCAGCATTATGGGGGTTAACCTGTTTGCCGGGAAATATCATTACTGCTTTAATGAAACAGCTGAGGAGCGCTTTGAAATAAATATTGTTAACAACAAGACTGACTGCGAAGCACTGATGCCACCCAACTCCACTGAGATTCGATGGAAGAATGTGAAAATTAACTTTGACAACGTTGGGGCAGGATATCTGGCTCTTCTGCAAGTTGTAAGTTTGGCTTTCACCATCTCCCTAGTAATGGTAAATACAAGCTGCTTCTAATGCCTTTTGACTGCTTCCCTCTCTCCATGAAATACAGTATCCCATTAATCCCACTCGGGTTTGGGTCTGGAATAAAATTGCCTTTCATCCCTTTGCGTAGTGGGGGTCTCCCAGCACAGCAGGTGTCCCCAACTCTGCTCTTCAAAGAGTCTAAAAAACCTTCCGTGAGACAACATTAAACCTGTTTAGGTTCATTTATTATGGAATCATAGAATAGTTTGGGTTGGAAGGGACCTTCCAAGGCCATCCAGTCCAACCCCCCTGCCATGAGCAGGGACATCCCCAACTCGATCAGGCTGCCCGGGCCCCCATCCAACCTGACCATGAATGTCCCCAGGGATGGGACATCCACCACCTCTCTGGGCAGCCTATGCCAGTGTTTCACCACCCTCATTGTAAAGAATTTCTTCCTTATATCTAGTCTAAATCTTCCCTCTTTTGGTTTTAAACTATTGCCCTTTGTCCTATCGCAACAGGCCCTGCTAAAAAGTTTGTCCCCATCTTCCTTATAAGCCCCCTTTAAGTATTGAAAGGCTGCTCTAAGGTCTCTCCGGAACCTTCTCTTCTCCAGGCTGAACAACCCCAACTCTCTCAGCCTGTCTTCATAGCAGAGGTGTTCCTCCCTCTGATCATTTTTGTGGCCCTCCTCGGGACCCGCTCCAGCAGGTCCATGTCTCTCCCGTGCTGAGGACCCCGGAGTCGGATGCAGTGCTCCGGGGGGGGTCTCACCAGAGCGGAGCAGAATCCCCTCCCTCGACCTGCTGGCCGCGCTGCTGGTGATGCAGCCCAGGAGACGGCTGGCTTTCTGGGATGCCAGCGCGCGTCGCCGGCTCACGTCCGGCTTTTCATCCCTCAGTATTCCCAAATCCTTCTCGGCAGGGCTGCTCTCAATCCCTTCAGCCCCCAGCCGGGGTTGATACTGGGGATTGCCCCAACCCAGATACTGGACCTTGCGCTTGGCCTTGTTGAACTTTGTGAGGTTCACATGGGCTCGCTTCTCGAGCTTGATTCCTGGCATTTAGATCAAATGAAAAGAGAAATAGTTAAATAATGTTAAAGTTCAGTTTACGGGGCAATCAAGAGTGCCAGGGAATCCTTGACATAGCTGGCACAAATCAGACTTGTTCTTTGACTTTGGGTGAATTCTAAGAGAACGTGTGTTTTCTTTGCTAGGCTACTTTCAAGGGCTGGATGGACATCATGTATGCAGCGGTAGATTCCAGAAAGGTAAAGAGCATGACCACAAACTCACCTCCCCGTATTTCACTCTGCTGTTTTGCTTCGGTAAAATTAAGAGTAAAAATTGTAGAACTATGCTTACATTATGTATTTAGTGCTGTGATTGTTTCATGTGCTCTGTTAGTGTGATAAGTTAAAAGATGCTCCAGAAAATCCAGAAAAGGGCAGGGTTATTCTGGATGCTTTAGGGGCGGGGAAACTCCTGCTGGAGTAGAAATGCAGTGAAGAAAGGAATACAATGAAATTATATGTTTCATCATCAGAATAAACTATGGGGGGGAATTAGCCACGTGGTCCTCCATGAACCTTGCATCTACATGGGAGCCTGAGTGTCGGTTTGAATATAGTTTTGAAATTATGTCTGGGTCAGAGCTCTTTCTTCAGGCTCTTTTCTTGTTCTTGCATGCTGGAATCATGCAAATACCATTGCTTCCTTTTTGCTTTCTAATTTTTTTTCCTTCTCTTCTCTTGGTTTTATATTAAAAGATTTTAAAATGGATTTCCATGTCCTACACTGAATGCAGGGTTGGAAACAAATAGTATGACTATGTCAGGACAGTGTAAAAAATGTTCTTCTCTTTTTGGATTTACATGTCCCTCTTTGAAAGAAAGAACGATGTCTTCACTTTGACAGTGCTTGTAATTTAAAATGATAATTTCCTTTGTGATTTGCAAATTAGTATATATTTTATGGGCACTGACCTCATTTACAGTGAAAGTTTAAACCGTAGCATATTATATTTCTGAAAATTAGATCATCATTCTCCTGGTATATACATACAATATACCTGCATATACTTTTTGCTTTACTTTCAACAGTGCGAGGGCACAGTTTTCCATATATAACTACAGCTTTATAAAGCAGGACTGCCTTACATGGGAATACTTGGAAACATGACCAGTCTCATTTTGACTAGATTTGTATGATGTCTTTCAAATGTCGTTTATTTCTCTTCTCATCTCCCATTCAGCAAGAAGAGCAACCCAAGTATGAGGACAACATTTACATGTATATATATTTTGTTATCTTCATTATCTTTGGCTCCTTTTTCACCCTGAACTTGTTCATTGGTGTCATCATTGACAACTTCAATCAACAAAAGAAAAAGATAAGTGATCTGTGTTTGCTGATGAGTAGGGGAGCTGAGACCTGTTAGAGCAACACTGAGTCTTCAGGCCGATGGGTTTTTCTGCAAAATAAAGGCCAAGGACCTTTAGTCTGGGGCACGAGCCTCCCCTCTTACTGCTGCGGGCTGCAGAACCGCTGTGACTCTTCGTGCATCACTCCTACCCAGCCCCACGGAGACTGGCTGAACAGGCTCGGGGAGTACGAGAGGCAGCCCAAAGCTTTATGTAAAACTCTAGCCAGATCAGACGTTTTCCCTAGATGACATTTGCACACATTTCTAGGTTTTTTTGGCCTTGATGAAAATATACAGACTGGAAGTAAGATGTCTTCCTTGCCTCTCCCTCCACCTCTCTGTCATATACTGCTTTTCTTCTCTGTAAGTCAAGCTGAGGATTTGTAGGCTAAATGACCTGATCTCTCTGCTACCTGTTTATCACAAATGAGATAGAGGGGATGGGGAAGGATGTCATGCAATAAAACAGGTTATTCATAGGAAAAATACTCAGTTTTCTTTAGAGGAAAATCGGTACACCTTGGGTATTAGTATAAGTTATTTCTGTCTAAAATAGCTGCCACCAACTTCCCATATGGCAGGTATCCTCATGACTTAGCTAGGATGTTATTCCTTCCCCTTCTGGCGTATGAGCTGATTGTAACCAGTTTTCCTTTTGCCCCTTTACTTTGGAGGTCAAGATATTTTCATGACAGAAGAACAAAAGAAGTACTATAATGCCATGAAAAAACTGGGCTCAAAGAAGCCTCAAAAACCTATTCCCCGACCTCTGGTGAGTATGTTATAAAGGGAACTGAAGGTAAAAACCTGCAGAGTAGACTTTCAAAGGAGATTCGGCTCCAAAAGCATCCTTTGTTCTAACTCATGCTGGACTCCACATCACCATGGTCTTGTCATTATAATTTGGGTATCATCTGAGAAAGGTTAAAATGCTACAGCTGTGGTTGATGTTAATCAGATGGCTCACTTGAATCAACAAAACAATGTGAAAACCCTGGCTGGCTGGGAGGCTATAGGTGGCGAGGAGGCAGCCTCCTGACATTAGTGAGCGGGATCTTGCACAGTTAGCCAGCCTTATGAGTTGCATCGATCGAGACCTGAGTGCATTTCCCTGCTTTCTTGAAAGGCTTTGCATGTGCTATTGGCCGAGTCCCTTAGATACTGCTGTGGGTAAGGCAGCCTGCTGCTCTGCCTGCAGCTGGAACTCGACTGCTGCCAGGACGCAAAAGAGTGAGTTGAAAATCTAGTTCAAGTACCCTGCGGTCAGAGTCACCACTGCAAGGTAGACGTGGCTGCTTTCTCCAGGTGTAATGGAAGTGCTTCACCCTGCCTTTGGCCTCGAGAAAGAGGAAGATATGCTGGAAATAAGGTTGCGGTAGCATGTTTGGGGTATAAATAATAGCATTTTCTTACCATGAACAGATTGAATTGGGGCTACAGTTTGCTTTGAAAGCTTCATAAGATAGTGAAAAAATTAGGTCCTCATCCCTGTTTCCACCAACAGTGCAATAGTTTGTCGACTAATGGTAGATTTCTGTTCAGACTTGTTTGGTTCATTGTCTCTCTCTTGTTGCACAGAACCGCATTCAAGGAGCTGTCTTTGACTTTGTTACTCAGCAAGCATTTGATATAGTCATCATGATGCTCATTTGCCTCAACATGGTGACCATGATGGTGGAGACGGACACACAGAGCAAGCAGATGGAGGACATCCTTTACTGGATCAACCTGGTGTTTGTCATCTTCTTCACCTGTGAGTGTGTGCTGAAGATGTTCGCCTTGCGGCACTATTATTTCACCATCGGGTGGAACATTTTTGACTTCGTGGTTGTGATTCTGTCCATCGTGGGTAAGTGCGACACCAATTAGAAAGAGGTCTGTCTTGGTGTTTGCAGAGTAGAGCGCATTCTTATCTTTGAAGGGGATATATAGGTACCAGGACTTCTAGGTTCTCTTTTTAGACTTGTGAAGAGACCGTGGCAGAATTTGGCAGCTTGAAGTCCTGACTAATGCACCCCCCTCCCTCTGTTCTGGCATTCATTTCCAGCTGTATGGAGTAAAACACTTGACAATTACTCTCCCTGTCTTTAAAAACAGAAATTTTACTCACCTCATCAGAATGTTATAATGCTTACTAACCACTGAAAATAGCATTGCAGTGCTTCCTACATCAGCATGTGATTTGAACTCTTGTTTTCAGTTTGGTCGAATGTTGAATCAATCAGTTTCCTCCAACAGGTTTTTGGTTTTTTAGCATCTAATCTGTAAAATATGCATAACCTCACAAATATGACGGGGTCGCTCAAAAAACTTGGCTGCACACAGCTCTGCCCAGGCATACTGACAAAACACCAACATCTAGAGACTGTCCGGCAGTCTAAAACTCAGATCCAGGTTTGTCTGCGACTTGAAATAAGATTTATCTTACACATTTTTTAGCACCTTCAAAATAGAGTCCATAGGCTGACTCCCATGGCAGAGCTAGGCGCCGAGAGCTAGACATCTCCGAGAAGCAACTCATCCATCCTTATCCAGGTGGAATGAATCGCTCGCTCTGCAGCTGTACCCCTCTCCATTGAGGAGAAGTACTTAGGGAGCCAGAGCATCCAGATAAGCCTTAGCTGCCTGAAGGTGAGGCCTGATAATTGCAGGAACCCCCCCCCTTTGAAAATCTGACCCAGGTGTTCTGCGTGCCCAGTCCCTTGCCTAGGTTCAGAAGCAGCAGCAGCCTGCACATCTCCATTGTCACACTCGTTCCTTCTCTTCTTCTTTAGGAATGTTCCTGGCTGAAATCATTGAGAAGTATTTTGTGTCGCCCACTCTCTTCCGAGTCATCCGACTGGCTCGCATTGGACGTATCCTGCGTTTGATCAAAGGAGCCAAAGGAATCCGCACCTTGCTTTTTGCCTTAATGATGTCCTTGCCTGCCTTGTTCAACATCGGCCTCCTGCTGTTCTTGGTCATGTTCATCTTCTCCATCTTTGGCATGTCAAACTTTGCCTACGTCAAGCATGAGGCTGGCATAGATGATATGTTCAATTTTGAGACCTTTGGCAACAGCATGATCTGCTTGTTCCAGATCACGACGTCAGCTGGTTGGGATGGCCTGCTGCTGCCAATCCTAAACCGGCCTCCAGACTGCGACCTAGAGAAGGAGCACCCTGGGAGTGGTTTTAAGGGGGATTGTGGGAACCCTTCAGTGGGGATATTTTTCTTTGTGAGTTACATCATCATCTCCTTCCTAATCGTGGTCAACATGTACATTGCCATCATCCTGGAGAACTTCAGCGTGGCGACAGAGGAGAGCGCAGATCCGCTAAGTGAGGACGACTTTGAGACCTTCTATGAGATCTGGGAGAAATTCGACCCCGATGCCACGCAGTTCATAGAGTACAGCAAGCTCGCAGACTTTGCTGATGCTTTGGAACACCCTCTCCGCGTCCCAAAACCCAACACCATTGAACTCATTGCCATGGATCTACCTATGGTAAGTGGAGACAGGATCCACTGTTTAGACATCCTGTTTGCCTTCACCAAACGTGTCCTGGGGGACAGCGGAGAGCTGGATATACTGAGGCAACAGATGGAGGAAAGATTTGTGGCATCCAACCCTTCCAAAGTGTCTTATGAGCCTATCACAACTACGCTGAGGCGAAAGCAGGAAGAAGTTTCAGCAGTGGTTATCCAGAGGGCTTACAGGGCTCGTTTAGCAAGACGGGGCTTTATTAGCCGAAGGCCTGTCTCCACAAAACTGGAAAACGGAGGAACAAACAGGGAGAAAAAAGAAGGCACCCCATCTACCGCGTCTCTCCCGTCGTATGACAGTGTTACCAAACCTGAGAAAGAGAAACAGCAGCGGGCGGAGGAAGGAAGACGAGAAAGAGCAAAAAGACAAAAAGAGGTCAGGGAATCCAAGTGTTGAGACAAAATAATAGAATTGTACAAATTAAAATATTTGCAAGTGAAAAGATTGTTTACAAACTTCATGAAATATATCAATACAGAACAGCTGTGGAGACACTTACCTGAAGATCTTATACCAAACATAGTCTGCTTACTGTGTGACAGCGTTGCATCTAAAGCAGTGACCTACCACCTGTTTAAAGGACCCTTGTAAACAAACATTTAAACACAAAAAAGAAAAAGGAAAAAAAAAAAAAAAAAAAGGATTTTCTATTGTTTGGGCAGGTGGATACTGCATGTTCCACATCAGTCAATGCAACTTAGGACAAACAAGCAAAATAAAACACACACACACACACAGAAACAAAACCCGCTGCTGGGATTCATGTATTTTCCAAAGCAGCCAAAAATGGATTTTATTTTCCCATTTTGTTGATTATTATTGAAAGAAAACCCAGAAGTCACAATGTTAAAGGGTTTGTTCATGCAAAACTAGATTTGCATTTAGTTAAGCAGAAAAAAAAAAAAAAGGAAAAAAAAAGAAAAAAAGAAAAAAGTTAAAACAAGTAAAACAAAAAAAGGAGAAAAGAAACAAACCACCCATTTAGCCCATGCCATTTAATTGTCATAATTTCTTTGGTATTTATTATCTGCATTCTACTTTCTACATGGGCTTTACTTGGTTTGGGAGATGGGGTAATCGGGTACCTTCAGCCTGGAGACAGCTCAGGCTGATTCCCCCCCAAAAAGTGCTCGTTCAATGCATAGAAACGATTTGCATGATGGCATGCCGTGACCAGGAACCATGCATGAGGAACCATTAAACCACAAGACACTCAATAATCTGTCCACAGCAGTGTGTTAAGCCATAAATTTGAGGCACTCCACTGACTACCGTACACTGTATTTGGAGATAAACTTCAACAATAATCATGCCCTTCACCAGTAATTCCCAGTTCTTAGCGATCTTTCATAGACCCGCCAGTAGGAGAAAAATAAAACAACAAAAAAACCCACAAAAACCACAACAAAAAGAAAGAAGCAGATGAAATAATTGTGTGTGTATGTTTAACAACTTTTTTTTTTTTTTTTTTTCTTCCATACAGCCATCCTTTTTTGCACACTGAAATATAACAAAACTAAATGCTGCTCTGGACCTCATCCAAGGGGAGATGATAAAAACTGAGAATGGCTTGTTATACTATGTCACTGTAAAACCAAACTCTAGGGCTTAAATATCAGTCACTAAGTTCATTTGTATCCTGCAATATTTATCATTAATATTAATTATTACTCAGTCTCCATCCTGCAGCATAGACACTTTTTTTTTTTTTTTTTTTTTTTTGTTATAGATGAGTGGTGGAAAAAGCA
>JAVJGG010000017.1:1825342-1840347 GCA_035590195.1 Aviceda cuculoides
GCGATGCCGGAGGGCAGGTAGGAGGCAGAGGGATGGGGCGGGTGGATGGTGCCGTAGCCCGGCTGCGGCGGGTAGCTGCCGGCGGCGTAGTTGTACACGGCGCCGGAGGAGCCGTAGCCCGGTACCAGGGCGGGCGAGGGGTGCGGGGGCTGCAGGAGCCCCGAGCCCTGGCGGGCAGGGGGGTGCGGCGGGGGGAGCGCTGCCGCCGGCTGGGCGCAGTAGCCGGAGGGCAAGTAGGTGCCACCGTAGCCCGAGGGATACTCTTGAGATGACCCCAGCCCACCGGAGCCGGCGGCGGCTCCTCCGCAGGAGTTACCGGGGTACATGGGATCGGCGAGGTTGGCGGACACCACGGGGGAACCGCCCAGCCCGATGGCCCCGCCGCTGGGGGGGACGGCGGGCGGCACCACCCCCTTGGCGCCGGGGAGGCCATCGTGGATGGGGGTCAAGGGGTAGGCGCCGTCGGAGCCGTGAGCCACCGGCCAGGGCTCC
This sequence comes from Aviceda cuculoides, assembly GCA_035590195.1. Lineage (NCBI taxonomy): Eukaryota > Metazoa > Chordata > Aves > Accipitriformes > Accipitridae > Aviceda > Aviceda cuculoides. The sequence continues at coordinate 1,825,835 of JAVJGG010000017.1, forward strand.
CCGTCGCCCTTCTGCCCGTTAACCGGCCCGAAGGCTCCATCCCCGTAGCCGCTCAGCGCCGGGCGCTCGTAGGGCGCGTCCAGCACCCCCGAGTACTTCTCGGCGTACCTCTTGAGGAGGTTGGAGGCGGTGAGCGCCGAAATGTCGTCGTTGGCCCAGGCGTAGTTGAAGCGCTGGCGGGTGCTGGGGTAGAGGTCGGACTTGTGGGCTGGCGAGGAGGTGGTGGAGGAGACGTCGAGGTGCTGCTCCGGCCACTGGTTCAGGGACTGGGCATGCTCTGGTGACCAGTGCATCTTCGACAGACCTGCGGGGGATAAGACAGCGCAGGGTGAGAGCAGCAAAACAGGGGCGAGCACCTCTCCGCGTTGGGGATCTCCGAAACCCGCCGTACCGCCCCGTCCTTCCGGACGCCGTCGCGCCTCCTGACCGCAAACCCCCGCTCTCGGTTACGCTCGTGCTCTCGTTTTTCCGTGCAAAAATCCCCTTGACCACCACCAGCGCAAACATCCCCCAGGAACCGCAACCACGAGCGCTCCAGAGAACCCAGCCAGCTCAAGTTACGGCGGTCCCGTCGTCCAACAGAATAAAATATTCAGGTTATCAAACCATGGCAAGCCAAGGCGATACGAACCGCGCGGCCCCCAGAGCTGTCGGCAGCGCCGCCGTGCCGAGCATCGGCACGCGTAGCCGGAGGACGCCCCTGCCCCGAGACGCTCCACCCGGAGCGGAGTATAAGTAGAATATTATAATTATAACGCCTATAATATTAATAGCATGTAGCCAGGTGGCCAGGGAAATAGGGGCTGCACTGCACACACACACACGCGCGCGTGGGAAGCTGCCCGTCGCCCCGGGCTGGAGCGCAAGCCTTCGCCGACACCCCTTTGCTCACCCCCCCGGCACCGGTGCCGGTACTGACGGGCCGTGCGTGACCCCACCGAAACGATTTCTCCGGCAAAGGGGAAGACAGAAACACCACGGTCGTGCCCAGACCCACCCCTGCACCGGAGCTGCAACGGCAGCGGGTGGGAAACGCATCCCGGGGGGCTCCGGCGGGACCTGCCGGGGGTCCTCGCTCGCCCCACTGATCCTGCGTCACCGTGCCCCCCCCCGCCCCATGTCCCTGTCACCCCACAGCTCTGCATCACGGGAACGCCAAGGTCGGCATCACCCTCTCTCTTGCTCCAACCCCCAAACACCGGGTGGCCCCCGAGTCCTCGCAGAGGGTGGCGGCAGCGTCCCCCATCACCACCCAAAGTGTGGGTGTCCCCCCCCCGGCCCCCCAGTTTCCCCCTGCCCTTATGCCCAGCGCCTCGGGGGACGGCTAAAGTAGGAGCCGGGAAGGGACCTCGGGCACCACTCGCTCGCCTCTCTCAGCCTTTAAGCCACTTTGTGACCACAGCACAATTAGATTACTTAATGCTTTAATTGACTTATACGGCATTTGTACTTCCACTTTGGATATCAAACTTACACAAGAGGATTTAAATGGCGGCTTTGCCTGGCTTTATCCGGCATCCTCCCTGCATTTACCGGCCATTATTAAAGTGCTCCCGATAGATAAACGGCGCAGACAGAGACGGCCACGACGGCCTGCGGGAAAGGGCCCTTTTTAATGAACACAAAGGAGAACGCTGCCCGATAAACCTGCGCTCCTGCGGCAGATTTTTTTCCCCCGAGCCGTACGCGCGGTCTGGCTGGACGCAGAGGGACGGAGCGGGGCCCTTCCCTCTGCCTGCGAGCCAAAAAGCACCGAGAGAAGCTATTAAAGGGAAAAAGGAGGGTTTGGATGACTCCATGAGGAAGAAGACATTTTTTAAATTTTTTTTTGTTTGTTTCTTTTCGAAGGAACTAGAGCACCGGGAGTTTCCATCCTTGCTCAGACCACTGTGTGGTGGCGTACAGCGTGCGGACTGCGGCTGCTTTTGGTCTCCCCAAAAAACACAGACTCGGGGCTCGGGGGGAGGAGGAAAGGGGTTCGGGAGGCACCCGGGAGGTGGCCGATTGCTCCAGCACCCACCACGGCGCGGGGGCTCACTGCGGAGCAGCGTGGCAGGAACGAGGTGCCACCACCACGACCGGCAAATCCCGGTGGCATTTCCAGGCTGTTTCTTCCGAAGCCGGGAAGCAGCCGCCCTTTGACGGGCACCCTCACCCATCCCTCCCGGAGAAGGCAGGACGTGGCAGCCCACAGCCCAAGAAATTCTACGTCGGCCTTCTCCCGCGAGACAGCACCGGGCAGCGCGAGCTTCGTTTCTGAGGACGACGCGCCCCGAGGACAGGCACGAACCCCCGCGTGAGGACGGCCGTTCCTCCGAGGAGCGCCTGGCTTTTCCCGGGAGCAGGGATGGATGCCAACGCCTGGACCCCGCTGCTCCCACGCCAGCTAAAAACTGGTGCCTACGGACGAGGCCGGTGACGGGAATTGCTTTTTTAAGAGCCTGCAAGAGGGCGGCCAGGCCGCGGTGCGCGGCTGGAAGCCCACCATCGCGGCGCCAGCCGGGGCTGCTCTTCCAGCCCCGTTCCCGAGCATCGGGCCCCGCAAACGGCGAGAAGGGGTCTGGGATGGGGGGGGGGGGGGGGGGGGCGGGCACAGGTTTGCACGGGCGCTGCGGCCGCCAAAGCAAACCGGCCCGCGAAAGGACGGAGAAGCAAACCCGCCTCTATCCGCCCCCCTTTAAAGACGAGATCCATTTGGGAGAAGAAAAAAGGCAAAATCCCCCGAAAGTCCGGTCGCACCCTGGAAAACCAGGCGGAGGGGGAGGGCGGGCGGGCAGGGAGAAGTTGTCAGGGGTTTGAAATGGGACGTGAATGAGGCGGCGGAGCGGGACAGATGTTTCAATGCTCCCCTTGGCAGTGTGAGAAAATTACTGTCCAGTGACCAAATGGCCGGGCCGGTTCCCACCCTCGCTGCTGCCCATTATCCCCAGCGCAAGACAAAGGCGGGCAGGGGGGGCTGGGCAGGGGAGAATCCTATTGTTCCCGCCCGCCCTAATTATGGAAATCTTGTTAATCTATTCAGCAGCGACTCTGAACTGGGCTTTTGTTCGGGGGCTTTTTTAGCGGGGCGCACCGCCGAGGGTGTCCAACGGCTCGGCGTTGGGGATGGGGATGGGGATGGGGTGCGCTCCCTCCCTGGAAAAGCTCTCGCCGAGGGATTTCAGGCGTAACCGTGAGGCTGTGGGGCCGCGGGGCCGCCCCGAGCAGCACCCCGGCGCGGGTGGCTTTTGGTGGAGCCCAGATCTCTCACCCGCAGCCCCCATACGCAGAGCGGCCCACGTATGCAGGCGCGCGCGTGCCCCTGGTTTACACGCTCCTGCCCCAGCCCCACGGCCGTGCGCCCATCGCCAACGCTGGCGCCTAAAAACTCACGCGGGAGAATACAGGGAAGGAGCCGCCGGCGGCGTGCGCGGATGGCCGGAGCAATCCGGCATCCCTAGGGGGATGAGGGAGAGGCTCGGAATGGACTTGGAGGGCAAAGAAGGAGAGGGAGGGCGCAAGAGCAAACACGTTCGCGTCGAGGATGCGCCGAAGCCAGGGTTTAAATCCAGCCGAATGCCCGCCCCCCCCCCCCCAGCACCCGCGCCCCGGGGAAGAGGCACCAGCCCGGAGGGAGGGATCCGCAGCCCCGCAGCGCAAGCGCTGGACGTGTCTCGACGTCCCCTTGGACAGCCCTTGCTGCTCTGCAGGAGCATCCCGGCCCTTGGGAGGGAGCAGACGCTGCCGTCCTTCGGCTCCCGGCGTAGGAATGAGCCCACGAGCTGCCTCCGCGACGCTTTGCTCTTGCCGGTTTAAACGCTGACGGCTCCTTTTTCTGCAGAGCTGCCAGCTCGGAGGATTTACGCCTTTTTTCAAAGGACGTTGAGCGGTTTCATTATCCCTGCAGTTACCCGCAGCAGCGCGGCCCCATGAGATGGGCTTCCCGGGCAGGGAGAGCCTGTCCCGGTTCCGGGCTCTGCCCGAGTTCCCGGGTTTTTAATTCTCTGGCGTGCAAACTTTGGGCCCAGAGGGAGCAAACCTGGATGCTGGGAGTCCCGTTTCCCAGCCCAGCCTTCCCCGAGACCTCTCATACCAGGGATGTTGTGCGCAATGGATCTTCTGGGCTGGATTTTGCTACCAGCACCTGAAGGTGGGTCCAGACGAGAACCTGGACCAAGCGCCCACCGCAGGAACGCAGCCTCGCGTTAACGCAACTCCTGCACCGACAGCTTTGCCACCGCAGCTGGATTCGCAGCACCAAGAGGTTGTTGCACCCACGCAGAAATGCTGCAGGTCTTGCAGCAGCCGCGGCGTTATCTTCGAGGGTAAAGGCAAGCTGGGAAAAAAATGCAGGAGGAGAGAACAGACTTTCCCAAGTCTGCCCAGCGAAGGGGAGGCAGGGGAATGACTTTTTCTTTTTTTAAATGAGGCATTTCCTCATGATCTTTTCGGCTTCTGCTGCCAGGAACTTGTCCTGGGCTGGGGTTTGTCCCTGCCTCCTAAGAGCAGCGTAGGCAAAGTGCAATGGCATTACCATGAGTCAAACCACAGCTATAAATCAGAATTATAACCCATGCGGATACTCCATTTACACTCACTGTGGACCTGAGGATTGCGGCAATGTTTCTGAAATGCTTTAGTATTAATGCTGTAGACGATAGCAACATTTCTGCATGTTGATACACACATTTAAGCTAAATACTTCTTGGTCACCTCTAGCGAATCCCTACGTGGCGGGTCCAGAATAGGCAAAACAGCCCGGCAGCGATTTACATCGGTGGCAGAGCTGGTCCCAAAGCCAGGACGAGGGCAAGGAGAGCACAAAGCCACCCTCAGACACGATATAACCCAAGCACGATACCCGACAGCGTTTGCGAAGGGCGAGACGTTTCAATCCCCCAGCCCTCCCCTGCAGACCGCCGCCGGGCAGCCGATTCCTCGCAGCCTGGCACGCTGCCGGAGCGCAAACATCGGGTTTTTCCAAGGCAAATTTCGGTTGTTTGGCAAATCCATCGGGGAGCTGCATTTCTTTGTCCACCGCATTCCCTGTCCCCTCCTAACCGGTGCCGACAAAGCGAAGGATGGTATTGCAATCAGAGCAGGGTCAATGTACAGATGTTAAAAGGATTTAGGCTAACTCCCACCGTGGCCTCTCCCCACCCCCAGGAGAAACAACCTCCACCCTGACCAGTACGAGCCCAGGGCTCCAGCGTCCGCTCTGTCCACTCATATATCAAGTGCAGAGCAGCTGGACACCAGCACGATCCGGGAGTGACCAACGGGCCATCGCCCATCTGTGCTGCTCCAGCACCCGGCCAGCAAATGAAAAATTAATATGGATCCGCTCAGCCTGGCAGCAGCTGAGCATCACCCATCTGTCACGGCGAGAGGAGAAACTCTCAGCTAAATGTCACCGGGAGGAAAGCGTACACGGCGCGTGGCCCTGGGAATCCCCAGATTGAGGGGATACGGCAATAAAATCCAGATATCATTAATAACCAGCGGATGCAATTAGTGGATTTGAGGAATTTTGCTCCGCCTTTCACTATAAGATGGATGGGAGAAAAAGAAGCAATAAAAGGGACCTAAAAAAAGTGGGGGAAAAAAAAAATAAATCAGCCTCTTCCTTGCTATTTATATTTTTCTTAATGTGACTTGTCCCCAGGTCTCGGGGATCACTCACGTCTGCTGAGCTCTGGGCTTCAGCCTCGCACCCACCCCCAGGAACACGGGACAAAACCGCAGAACTATTTGTTTGGGTCTAGAAACCACCGAACGGGGGGACTGCCCCAACCCCCCCTGCTCCCGCCACTCCACCGGCACACTCGCTCCGGTGCTTCAGAGAGGAACATTAATCCCGAAAGATTAATTATGGCATTAATCCATCACCGTCTCGCCCACTCCCTACCACGGGTGTGCTTCAGCGCATGCAAAACGCAGCTCCCTGCAACGGCATTCCCGCTGCCGGCCATGCCATTGCTTCTCCTCCAGCGGACCCACCTCGTCCGCTGTAGGATGTTCCGAGGGGCCACATTCCAGCTGTGATCTCCACCAGACCACTCCCTGAAGGACGGTTCTCGGGGAGGAAGAAGGGTTTTAGCAAGAGCGTCACTGAGCATTCGGGTCGTCGAAGTCCACCGCCTCTCGAGGTCAACTCAAGGCTGACGGTCAAGGTGCAGCGTGCCCCCGGCGAAGGGTGCCACGGCCCACGGGTGCTGCTCGGGTCCCTGTTGGGACTGAAGCCCTTCACCAAAATTTCATTCCTTGACACCGGACGAGGTCCTGGGGCCTGGGTTTGGACCCAGCCCATTTTCAGAGGATTACATCAGAGAGAAAAATCCATTTCTAATCAGCAGAACCATTTCCCCAAACAGACGTGGTCCCATGAAAAGGTCAGGAGGTCAAATGGACCCAATTTGCATGCAATCTGCATAACAACGGCCAAACCAGCGAGGGTGCTGAGCAGTACCCCAAAGCTCCCGCTCCCACCACCCGGTCCCACCCAGGACTTTGCCTCCTGCTTCTGCTCCCGACCCGCGGCAAGGCTGGAGGACGCGGCGAGGCGAGGACTTCGCTTCTCCCTTACGGGCTGTAAGTCCGCGCCCGGCACGGACGTGACCGCGGCCGTCTCCTCCTCAAGCCCGTCTAGAAACATGCCACACGAAACCACCCGCGGAGACTTCGGCTGCGCGTACGCGTATTCCCGTGGTCCATAGAGGGATGGAGAGAAAAGAGTTTGAAGGCATCGTTATACCTTCTCCATCTCTGCTCCTACAGAAGCCGCTTAGCAAAGGACCTGCTGTCGGCAAGCAGGCGGAAGCCGCTCTGGAAAACTTCGTGTCCTGACCTCGCTCCGTTGGAAAGCGTTTGTTGAAACCCATTCGGACTCAGCACATCCCCCCTGAGAGGGACTGCCTGAGCCCACCCGAACCCACGGAAGGAGGATCTGGGGGGTCACGCTCTTCTGATGGCCCCCACCAGCCCCCAGCCAGCGCTGAGCTGCCGGCCGGGCGACCCGCGATGCGGTGCAGTAGGATGTCGGTGGTGGTGGGATGCCGGCAGGATGCGACCGCTGGGATCTACGCTACAACGGCATGAGAAGAAGCAAAGCCAAAGTCTTACGGGGCCAGACCCCGAGCCCGGCTGCCGGACCGCTGCTACACCCTGGGGAGCCGGGGTCTGATCCGCACCCAGTGCCGTGCACGCCCGGGGGACACCCTGTGGGTGGGTGGGGGCTACAAACCCCGGTATACACATAAACCTCCGAAGGCTGAAAACAATTTTAAATGACTTCTTTTTCCAAGAAAAAAAGCACTGCCGTCACGTTTCATCTTCCCACAAGCTCTTGGATGAAGGTCATTAAATGCAGGAGATGCCCTGCAGCTCAGGAAGGGGCCCAGGGACCGGGCACCCCCCACTCCTGCCCAAGCCCTCTCCTCCCAAGGTGTTTTTCCTGATGAAGCTCCAATAACAAACTCCCCCCGGGGGGCAAAAGCCAAGGCAGGAGCCACCAGCCCCCGGTCTATCTTCTCCAGTATCTGGCCTTGGGCCGGGGTCAGCGCTGGGGGCTGCGGGGGACGCGGGAACTGGGCTGCAGCAAGAAGATAATTCGCCCCGTGCACTAGAGCCTGTCCGCAGCGGTAGCAGCAACGCTCCAGCTCATCTCCTCCACGGAACGAATCAATCTTAATTAACTCTAATTCTGGGGAGCCTCCCTGCCCTATCCAGCACCGCGCAACGCGGTTGTATTTTCCGCCTCGGTGCCCTGCCGTCCAGCGCGCTCCACAGAGAATTGAGGAAAAACTCCTCTTTTCCATCATTTCTGCATCGCCTTTCTCGCGGTCCCCGTGTGTCCCCGTCACACACCCCGCGGGATGACGGACCCCGTCCCCATTCCCTGCGGACCACCGGACCACCTTCCCTGCCCTCGGCACCCGCAGCTTCACCGTCTCCCGCCGGAGCTGGGCTGGGGGAGGCCTCTCTCGGTGGCTTTTGTTTTCACAAGCCTTTTGACTCGCAGATTCTTTTTTAAACGCCGCCTCAGCAGCCTGAAAAGCTGAGCTCCCTCCTGCACTCCATTCACTAATGGATTTTCCAGAAGTTCCCTTTTTTTGGCTTCTTTCTTTGCTGACACTGCTGCCCCCATCCACGCCGGAGGCTGCGGCTCGCCTCTGCTGTATGCCTGCACTTGCACGGATGGACGGACGGACTCTGACTTTGGGAACCCTTGTGCCGTGCTCGGAGCAGCCGCCCCTACGGCTCCCACCTTCTGCACCCTCGGGGTTTGCACGGATACGTGGCTGTTATGAGCCAATTATAATTATATATCACGAAATAGCACAGGGTGCAAACGCCTCAGCCTGCCACTACTGGGTCGCTGCTAAAAAAAAAAAAAAAAGCAAGCTTAAAGAATAATAAGGTGGCAGCAGCATCAGGGCAAAGGTATCGCCAGGAAATCAGGGAGAAGTTTGGTGCCGGGCTGGCTCCGTGTGAGAGCGTATCGATCGGGGCAGCACCGCTCCTGTCTCCTAGAGCTAATCCTACGGCAGAAATAATTCATTTTCCTCCCTTTTCAGCAGCCGCTCATTAAAAAGTAATCACCTTGTAGGAGGAGGATATGAACAGCCCAAGGTCAGATCCGTAATGACGTTCTTTCTGGAGCGCGTACCTGGCTCGTGCCGAACAGCGGCCGCACTGAGACCCCCAGCCTTGCCCGCGCGGAGCCGGTACCTTCGGCCCCACAGCGGAGCCGCTCAGGTTGGTGGCCAGTAAGATGCAAATGGAAATATCTTTCTATTAGCAGATATTCATATCTGTAAGTGCTGCCTGCCAGCGTCTGTGGCCAAGCACCCAGGTCGCACTGCACGGACGTTGCTCTCATCAACCCTAACACCTAAGGTGGAAAACGGGAACAACGCTTTGAAAGGTATCTTTTAAATCTCCCTATATGGCGGCATCTGCAATAAATCTCCAAATCTCCAGCTCCCGATTTATTTTTACATTGCCGGGACTTCACTGCAGCTGCTAAAACCTGTTTTTCTAAGAGCGCGAAGCTGCCACGCGTAACACGAAGAAGTGTCACAGTGTCCCCCGCCAGCCCCACGAGCAGAAGGACCACGCAGGTCCCCGTGCCGGCTGGGACGTACGCGAGGAAAGACCAAAATAACACGCGGACAGCCACCGCGCCACTCGCGCCGGCATCCGAGCAAGCACCGGGGGCTCGGTGCGAGCCGTGAGCGCGGCGTCATCCCCTTCCCGCCGGGAAGGATGTCCCGGGCAGAGCCGGCCGGGAACGATGCCGTGACAAGTGCCGGCGGCGTTCGGCCCCGAGCCCCATAACCCCATCTCCCGCCTTCCTCACCCGGCACGGCCGCGCCGGCGCCGAGCCCCTGGAGCTCATCCGCACGCAGGGCTGGGACCGCGGCACCCACCTCGGCGTGCTCTCCGGTTGCCGTGAAGCCGTGCCGGGCACGACGTCCTGCCCATCGCCCTTACCGATTCAGCCGGGGGAGCGGGGTGCAGCCCCGGGGGGGGCGGGGGGGTCCCCAGGAGGGAGAGCGTGGGCTCCGAGCGATTGCCCCGGCCCGGCGGCATGGCCGAGGGTTGCCAGGTCTGGCGAAGTCCAACCCGCTCGCGGCACGTCGGCGTTTTAGCAGGTTGACGTTTGCAAGACGCGGCCCCATTCGGAGTTTGGGAGGGAGGAGGAGGCGATGCTCTGGGAGCACAGGGCTGGGATGGGGACATGGCACAGGGGATGGGAGGCAGGACGATCCCGGGGATTTGGCGATTCCAGCTCCAGCCAAACTACGGGAAAACAGCTACAGCGATGCCAGAACGGGTTAAAAAAAAAATCCCCACACCTAAACCCTTCCCGCTTACATCCATAGCGGGGACGCTGCCGCAGGCACGGCTCTCCGCTGCCTCACCGCGCGGGGCTGGGTCGGCTGGGGACCCTGGTGTCCCCCCCCCCCCGATGACAAACAGCGCAGGGCACCGGGGACACCCCGAGCAGGGCGACCTGCCTTCCCAAGGCGGGACGTGCAGGACAAACCCTTCAAAACACACTCAACCTCTCTAACCTCCCGCGCACAGCGCAGCCTCGCAGCTCGTCACCCCTGGCCTTTAATTACACATTTCTGCAGCCATTAGTCCTCTCGCCATCAATTACACCCACATTATCCCGCTCCGGGAGGCAGCAGGACACGGGGAGCGGAGTCAAGTGCTTTGCAGATTCTTTCCAAAGGAGAGAAAGAGCCACCGACGGGAACGTCGCTCGGCCGCGGCAGAGCCGAGGCGGCAGACAAAGCAACGCGGCAGCCGCTCCTGCTGCTCTTCGGAGGCCTAAAGCAACGCCGCGAAAGATTAATCACAGGGAAAGGACCCGGGCTCCGGCGTCCCCCGACGCCACGAGTCCCCTCCAGCTCGGTGCCGCCGCTGCACCCCTCATCTATTTACACAGCGAAGTCTTTGTGAGAAGCAGGCTCCTCTTCGGAGTGCGGCCGGGGCAGGGAAAGGGGTACTTATTCAGCTATTATTCAGGTTTTTTTTTTTTGTAGGCGAGACAAGTGTGGGTTAAAGTGCAATTTGTCTTGACATTAGTTTTCACTTTCTTGGGGGAAAAAAGAAAAAAAGAAAAAAAAAAAGCGGCTCTTTTATCTTTGGAGGGAAAACACTCGCCTGGGTACCACACCGCCACCAGCCCAGCATCCCACCCAGGAGCGCACCCCAGCATCCCGGTCCAAGGAGTGCACCCCAGCATCCTAGTCCAGGGCAAGGGTCCCCGGGCACCACCACAATACAAGCCACAGCGGCATCACTGTAATTAAATAAACATGCCTGGTTTTTCCATGATTGAGTTGTCTGTCCTCAGGTGAAAGGAGCTGGGAAGAAAAACCTTTAATTTCCTCCTCCCCTGCTCTCCGCTCTAAGTCAGCAGCATCCGCGAGGCCTTGGCTGGGTTTATTAGGGCCCCCATAAAGATCAGGGGTGGCCGATAAGCGACCCGAGGCATGCACCACTGGAGGAAAAACTGTGCTAGCGATCTGTACAATTTAACCAACATTAACTTCAGCCGATGACAGGCCACAAGGCCGGGAGAGAGATTTTACAACGCCCTCGTTACACAGCAAAATAAACTCGGCGGCGGCGAGCCGGTGCCGACTTTCAACTCTTGCTCCCATTAGAGGAGACGCGAGCCCAGAGCAGCCGAGGTGCTGCCGTCCCTGGGCAGGTCCGGCGGGCAGCACCCGCGCCTGCGGCACCATCCTCCGCACACCACGACCGGGAGCAGAAAAAGCACCACGATCCTGCTCCGGGCTTCGCAGCGCCAGGGAGAAAAGCGGGGAGAGTCCTCAGCGCGCCGGAGCGCGAGACCAAGCCGAGTCCAAAGGGAAAACCAACAGGAAAATATACCCGAAGGAATCGTGGCAACGAACACACGGCGGCAGGACCTTGCAAGGGGACAAACTGTTTCTCAGCACTGGGAATTGCCAGGGCTGGCACTGGGAAGAAGCGAGTCACTCCCGGCTCGGCTGCTGATCCAGCAAGGGGAATTTTCCTGCTTGATGCTAATAAAGTCTGATTTAGTCCCAACGGCTCCCTTCGGTCGGGAGCTGGGTGCCACTGCTGGCACCTGTATCCCCTGGGACAAGAGTGCCGGATGCCTGATGGCGCACGCAAGTGACCAAGCACCGGCAGCACCGGCAGCACCGGCAGCACCGGCAGCACCGGCAGCACCGGCAGCAGGGACGAGCTTTCTGCAGCCAGAGCCCCACAGAGTTACTAAACACACGCATCAACCAGCGCACCCCTCCACGCCCCAAAAGGAAGAAAAACATCTTTATTTTGCTAAAAAGCCGCAAGAGAAGGACCCACCCCACCGGCACCCGAGCTGGGGCTGTCTGCCGGAGCGGAGGAAGGGAGAGCGCCGAGCAAATTAGATGCTGGGAGTCACGAGCCTCAAGTTTTCCTGCACGCTGCAAAATTCCAGCTGACATTTGGCCAGATGCGACGGGATCTGCCCCGGGACGACAAAAGGAGCCTCCCCGACAGCCTCTGTCAAACGGCAAAGCTCTGCTTCCAGCCATAGAATCACTGGAGCTCAAAAAATATAACTGAAAAGTGTTTACAATGGCATAAACGCAAGGGTCAGCGTCATGCAAGGGTCACTATCGCTTCTCTAGATGCATTAATGTCATCTGCGGGGAAATTCCCTTTAGGAATCCCCGCTCAAATCCGGTGCTCCCACATCTGCTGCCGTAAACTGTGGATTGAGGGATTTCTCCTTCCCTACACGCGACCCATCTCCTCCCAGCTGTAGGGGCGAAAGCAGGGAGCTGCCGAAACCCCAAACCATTAGAAAAGCAGAGGCAGAAAGGAAGAAAGGACAATATTTGGCTATTTGCAGAAAAATCCGGAGGTGGCATCTCTACCCTCAGGAATTTCTCCTTGACTAGGAGGATGCAAAAACAATTAATAGGAATAAAGTCCACCGCATCTGCCAATGCCATAGCACACGCTTCCGGACTCCTTCCAGGAATTTTTTTTAATGACGCCAGCCATGCCGTCGTTACAGAGGTGACGATGTGCCGCGCGGAATCGTTTTATTCCTTCTAATCCGCGCGCGCTGTTGCAGGATGCGATACCGGCTTCGGAGGCGAATGCTCCCGGAGGCTTTGTGTTTACCTTTTCCACGGGGGAAGGAGGAGGTGCGTTAAGTGACCCGACGGCCACTCCCTTGGCCTAAGGTTAGGCCCTCGCATCTGTATTTGGGCACCCAAAATAACAGCTTTTTTTCCCCAGCGGCTACCGAAATCCCCTGGAGCAGAGAACGGACGCGGGGTGAGGGCTCAAAACTTTCAGCCTGCTTACTCAGGCACCTCGATACCAGTCTGGGAGCAGCCCGAAGCGGGGATTTGGGGAAACCACAGCCCCTGCTTGTATCGGTCTGTACAAACACGCAAAGCGGCGTTGGGATCCTCTCCCTTGGCCATCCACCTCCTCCCCAAAAAAAAGGCAAACGCAGCCTCGGCTGTGCCGGGGGAGAAGCCCGTTGCTGGCCAGAGACGTGAACCTACGAACGCAGACATGCTGGTTTCTTCACCAACTGCTTTCGGTATTCCAGAGCATCCGGGGAAACCCGCTTTGGAGATTTCTCAGCCCTTATTCTGTTTTACCTTGGAGGATCGACTCTGACGGGACGCAAGAGGAGAGGTTGGGGTTCTGGGATGGCGTCAAGCAGGCACCGAACCCAAGATGCTGTTAAAGCCCCAACCCAGACCTCAGAAGGGAGAAAAAGGCCGGGGGGGGTTGGAAAGGCAGGGAGGAGAAAACACCGGCTCCAGATAAGCAATTGTTAACATGATCCATATGGTACACAACTTGCCTTTCTGTTTAACCAAAATGATAATGGCAAAAGGGAAGAATGCGGCGGGGGCTCGGCGGGAGAACAAAGGCAGCTGCGAAACCCTTCCCCGCTCCAGAGAAAAGGAATTGTGAGCGGGGAGAGCCCGCGGCTGCTCCTCCCCGGGCCGAGCCGCCCCGAAACCCACCCGGCTCGCTCCTTCTCCCTCGCAAAAGCTTTACAAGTAAAACACCGAGCAGGGAGTGAAACTGCAGCTGTCAGCAATAAAATTTAAAAAAATAATAAAAAAAAAATCTGACAAGTATTAACAGGGATGTTTTCATAATCAATAATAAACTCTAAATGTGAGCTGCGGCTCAGGACCAGCATTGATGTAAACAGCGAGCCCATTCTTTTCAGATCTGTGATGAATTCAGCCCTGGGTGTTTATGTTATTGCAGGATCCCGCGGCTTTCCGAGGAACACAATACAGTACGTGCCATTCATTATCCCCGGCAGTCCCCCAAGAGAAAATGTCAACACACTTCTGCTAAAGAGAGCTAAAACAAATGTTTAATGTGATAAACAACTCCTGGGCCTCAGACCCTGCAGAAATGTTTAATTCAGAACCACCTCTAAGAACAAACAGGCGCCGGAGCCGCACGCTGGCATCTCGGAACGGCAAAGCCGGCACCCTGTCACCACCGGCCGCGCGCCGGAGCAGCGACCCAGCCAGCTCCCGACCGCCGGCGCTGGCGGGGAGCGCTTTGGAAGGAAACCAGGGAAAAACCTCGGCGATTCCCATGCATGGCATCAGTAAATCAATTCCGAGCAGTTATTACTGTATTCGCGCACCCTCCACAGAGGGCAGGCATTCAAATTAAACACCACGCGCGCCCGAGTCCTCTTACGAATTCAGCTCAGCACATTGGCACCCTTGAAATCTGTTTGTCACGACACTGGGATCCAATTAGTGATAATGGTCATTTCTGTGATCCCAGAGTGAAACTAGGAATGATGTAAACCAGCGCACGGTGTCTCCAAAACCAGGAGAATTTATACTGGAAGACACAGTATAAAGCTATTTAAAAACCTTTCTGTTTTTTTTCCCAAGTGCCTTTTGTCCACCAAGTGGAAAAAGCACACTTAAAAAAAAAAAAAAAAAAACAAAAAGCCCTTTCCGGCAATGCTC
>JAVJGG010000017.1:1841543-1864883 GCA_035590195.1 Aviceda cuculoides
GAGAGTGGGGTTGGGGCCGGTTCAGGTTCAGCTCTGGTGCCGCTGAACGGGCCGGGCCGGTACAAAAGGGCAGAGGGTTGGAGGTGCGGGCGGTCGAGAGCCCGGCCTTGCGGTACACCGGCAGGCGTGCAGCCCGGCACCCTGCCCCCCGGCACCCTGCACCCCAGCGCCTCTGCACCCCAGCACCCGTGCACCCTGACACCCGGCACGCCAGTGCCCGTGCACCCCGGCACCCTGCACCCCGGCACCCTGCACCCCAGCGCCCGTGCACCCCGGCACCCTGCATCCCGACCCCGTGCACCCCGACCCCCTGCACCCCAGCGCCCGTGCACCCCAGCGCCCGTGCACCCCAGCACACTGCACCCCGACTTCCTGCACCCCAGCACCCATGCAGGCCAGCCCCCATGCAGTTCATCCTCCTGCACCCCAGCATGCCAATGCTCATGCACCCCGACCTCCTGCACCCCAGCATCCCAGCGCCCTTGCACCCCAACCCCCAGCACCCCAGCAGCCTAGTCCCCATGCATTTCATCCTCTTGCATCCCAGCATCCCAGCACCCATGTACCCTGACCCCCAGCATCCCAGCACCCCAGCACACATGCACCCCAACCCCCATGCACTTCATCCTCCTGCACCCCAGCATCCCAGCTCCCATGTACCCTGACACCCTGCACCCCAGCCCCTATGCACTTCATCCTCCCGCACCCCAGCATCCCAATGCTCATGCACCCCAGCCCCCTGCACCCCAGCAGCCCAGCACCCTTGCACCCCAACCCCAGCATCCCAGCACCCATGTGCTCCAGCACCTGGCATCCTGGTACCCCAGCATCCTTACACCCCAGCCCCTTGCACCCTCTACCCTTGCCCCCCTCTACAGCAGCCTCCCATACCCCTGCACCCCATCCCCCGGCTCCCCAGCACCCTGACCCCTGCACCCCAGCTCCAGCCCTGCCCGTACCCCTGAGGACCCAGCTGCAGCCTGCGAAGAGCCGGGGGCTGGGTCCTCAGCTGCTGAACTGCGCTCAGAGGAATCCCAAATACCTGGAATACTTTCCTACTATTAGTTTACCGTGCAAAAATAAAACAGTTGCCCCAAGGATACTGTGTCAATGGGAGGTGTCTACACGACAACCTATTTATTAAGGCATTATCCACCCCACCGAAAACTCTCCGGACCCTCACAGTCTTTGCTCGGCCCAGGATCAGCTGGGCTGGGGCACCGGGTGACACGTTCCCTTCTCCGGGCCCCAAAATTCCCCTTCCTTGGGCGGGTTTGCGCCAAGAACGCCCCGCAGCCGCCTGGTCTTTGCTCTCCGAACCCCCGCTTCATTTTATTTAACCAGCTCAGGCTCTTCCCTGATGTAATCACATTACGGCGTTATTCCCCTCACACGAACATTGTGTCGTATCCCTCAGGGATTACGACACATTTTTCGGGAGCGGGCGAGCGTTGCCTGTTCTTGGGTGGACGTTAGAGCTGCGGGCAGCCTTCTCCTGCACCCACCCGCATCCACGAGCCATGCAGCTCAGCGCCGAAACCCAAATGCCGGTGCGGAGCGGGTGCGCTGTTTGTTTTAACCCGGCTGCAATCCAGGCGCGGGAATACCGCTTCTCCGGCTGGCCTGAGAAAAGCCTGGAAAGGACAAATTAATCGGATTTTAAGCTGAGAGCTGGGCAGCGCTGCTCAGGCAGAGCACGGGGAAGGGAGGGGATGAGGGAAGGAAGAGAAGATGGAAGGGGGCCATGCCCCATCATCCCAGGGCAGTCATCCTCGCTCCGGCCCGGTGACGGGAGCGCTTCCAGACACCGCTGGCTCAGGACACAAAGCAGGACATTTGCAGGGACATTTCCAGAAAGGGCTTTGTCTTGGCCTGAGCGATTCGACGCAATTTCATTAATTGGGGTTCGCCCACGGAGACTAACTCTGGCAGCTTGTCGGTCCCTTCCTGGCTGCCGCTTCCAGGCATCGCCCCATCTGCGACCATGTTTTGCTCCCACCTTGAATTCTCTTAGTGCAGCTCATTTACGTGCAAAAAAATCCTATTTTTTTTTCTCCCCCCAGCTGCAACAATGCACCATTGTGCTTTTTAATTTGGGTGCGACAAAGAAGAAGCCGTTATTTAACACGCTCGGAGCCCCGCTCAGCGCTGGGAGCGCGCGTGGACGTGGCGCTTAAACACTGGACTCTCAGTTCTTCTCCGGCTTAGCTTTGGGAGAGGGATTATGTGTCACGGCTTCCTGCAGAAGCCTCTCGGTGACCCGGCAGGGACTTCCCACTCTTCCCATTTTGGTAGAAAATCACTGGGCGCTGGACGTTCCCATTTTATCAGGGGAAAATGCCTAAAAGCTGCCCCCCACCCCCCCAGGACCACTGCCCACCCCTGCATCCACTACTGTTTTTTTCCAGAAAAATGGTGCTCCGCGAGGAATATCCAGGGCTTTTCTACATTCAACAGGAAAAGGAATGAACTCGGCTTCTTGCTGCATCCCCAAGGGTTGCCTGGATGAGTCCCTTATCTTCACTCACCGGGGGAGGGAGCAGCCCAAATGACACCACCGGGACTGAATTTTTTGGTGTGTGATTGCGGTAAGAGACCAAAACCCCGCAAACGCGTGAGTCCGAGCGTGGCCGTGGGGCTGCCGGCCGCGCCGGGACCTGCACCACGTGCCCACTGCCTCTGCATCCCAGCCCTCTCGGGGCTTTACCGTCCCAGTTTAGCACCCGGCGATGCTCAGCGTGGGTGCGGGGAGCCGCCGCTGGAATGAAAACGCCGCCTTCCCCACTCCCTGCCCGGATCTCGCCCGCATCCCCTGCCTGCGACGCAGCGGGATGCCGCGGTGCTCACCCCAACTTTCGGGCACCGGGGAGCGGAGACCACGCGCTTCGTTTCACTGCCGCCTTATCGCGGCGCTGAATCCCTCCGGGAGACGAACGCTCCGGTAAAGGCACGCGGCTCGGAGCCGGCACGGGCACGCTCGCCGCAAGGCACGGCCGGACGGTGGGAGCAGCTCTTACTGGGTAGAGGTAGGGAGGTGCGAAGCAGGACCGGCTCTTTGCCAACGGGATCGAGCTCGGCTCGTTCTGGTGCTACCTCAGGGTATCCAGGATCCCGTGAAGGTGCCGAGAGGCGGCTCGTCGAGGCGATGCCAACCGTCTACTTCTCTTGAGCACGTTGGTTAATTTGGCCACGGTCACCCATCGGGCTCCAGCGGCGGGTGCTCCAGGGCTGGGACTTTTCCAGCGTCACAGGAGCGTGGTTTTGGCTGCCGTGCATCTGGGTGCTGCTGTCCTGAAAACAGTATCTAATGGTACTAATCCCAGCAAGCTATAAAATGGGGCTGACATTTACTGTGGTTCTGGTTTCACTAGGTATAAGCTGCCTTTTATTAAACTGGGAAGCCGGATTTCTAGCCCTGCTTGCAGAGTTCAAACTCACCTCATTAGCCAAGGAAACGCTGGATGGGAACTGCGGGGTCATGCAATTTATTTTCACTAATCACTCCCCATGATTCCTTTAAAAAATAAACTCCTAATCAAAAGTCTGAATTCGTTAATTATTCCTCTGTTTGATCAGCAATAGAAACCATCAGCAAAAATCCATGCTGACACCTTCTTCTTAAAAACACTGGGGTTTCTCTTCTCCCACAGGGAAGCTGGCATTCCACAGCTCACATTAGGGTTTAACGACAAAATATGATAATCCGAGGGCTGCGGGTTTGGGACATGTGATGCCTGATATTTTCCGCCGGTTCACAGAGGGGTGACATCTCCCTGCCTCGGCTTGCGCTTCCCTCGGCGAGAGCAGCCGTGCCGAGAGCGGGGCTGAGCCTCGAAGTGCCCAACACCGAGCGAGAGACATTAATTGAAGAGGCCTCTAATTATTTAATGTCCTCGTTCCCTAGGGATTGGGAAGAGCTATAAATTCCTGCTACGAAGGGTTTAAAATCTGGCCACAAATCTGTGAGAGGGTGAGCTGAAATGCTCACGGCTCATCCCTGGATGCTGGGATAGGGTTTAGATTCGCTTTGGCTGGAGATGCCGGAGATGCGATGCCGGGCCAGGACCTACCTCCATGCTCTTTTTCGGGGAGCAGCTCGTTTCAGCTCTTAAAAAACGAGTAGACCAACAGCTTAGGGGCTCGCACTGCTTGGCAGCAACGCGGCAGGCGGCCGCATCCCTGTGAATCATCACCTCGGGATGAAGAGTGTTGTAGAGAGACTTTAATCCCAGCTCCGCTTTGCAGGCGGAGCGTTGCCCTGCGGCGCCGGAGACTCTGCATCGCGTTTGGGGCTGGGGTCTGGCTGAAAGTCGTGGGGACCCCAAGAAACCGGCCGCTCTTCAGCAAAGGGAACCGCTTTGACCGGGAAACGCGTCGATGCTTTCGGGGCGTCTCGGACGCGCCGAGTACCCGAGATCCCACTGGAAGCCCCATGCGCAAGAATAAAACCCGCAGGCAGAGCGGATTATCCTGCTGGAACATGCTGCCTTCGTGTCAGGGAGCAATTACCCTGAGCCACCGCCCTCCAGCCGAGCACTTAACTCTTCACACCTCCAAAAGCAGTAAAAAGTGCAGCACGGCAAAAAAAAAACCCTCACGCAAACCCTGCACTCCGTCTCTCCCGGGGCACGGCGGCACCGGCAGCTCCTCTGCCCACAGCCACGGCGCAGGATGCCCGGCGGGGCAAGAGGCAGCTGGATGGGCAAGATCCGAGGGGTCCGTGGTGGGGAGAGGGATTTTTTGCTGGGCACCGTCCGACTGTCTGCAAAAACCAGTCGCAACGGGGCTGAGCATCGTCAGGTACCGGCACGGGTTCAGGCAGGTTTGAGAAGTCTGTCGGTGACATCCAGCTCGGTCTGGTGGTGAGCATCAAGCCTGCGAACGCGGGTGAAGGATACCAGTTGTGCCAGTAGAACCAGTTACAGAATCTGGGTATAGGCCAGGTCTAATTGCAAACAGCAGTTCATGGAGTCAGTGCCCTTAGGAAGGAATATTATTTTCAGTGCGCGGGTGGGGAAAACGAGGCCGAGAAGCGTTAAATGGTTGCCCACCAGCAAGCGGCGAGGATGGGGACAGGCCTGGGAGCTCTGACCCCACGCTAATCCTCACGGCACTGGCCCCAAAACCCTGAGGGACCTGCCAGGGCAGGGAGGGCAGCAAGGCAGAGCCCAGAAATTAAAACCAGGGTAGAAATGAATCACAGAAACAGACCAAAATAAAGGAATATTTTCCCCTGGGTTTGATGCCAACGTTGTCTCGGGATTGCTGCTGCGGTGAGAGCGAGGTCCTTGCTTTGCCAGAGCCGGCACCGTGCCCACGCGGCAGCAGCCGGCAGCGCGGTGATGCCGGGGCGTCCCCGGCACGGTGAGCCCGTGGGAGCTGCAGGGGAGGGCAGGGAAGGGCGAGGGGGTGGGTTTTTTGGAAGCGGGTCTGGTGGGTCCCTTGCGCTCCGGCCAGCGGCGCTTTCGGAGGGTGCGTGCGAAACTCTGCTGAGCTTCGCTTCTGCTGCTTTTTCCTCTTTCAAAACCCTCGGAGCCCGCCGTGACGGGAGCACGGATCCCGTGCCGGCAGCGATGCCATCCCAAGACCGGCGGGAGGAAAGTGACCTGATCCCACCGAATTTATACCCAGAGCCTGGGGGACTTTGAGTTCATCGCACCAGAAAAGCCACTGATCCCAACAAAGGGCACCCAGGGTGAGGAGCACCCAGCACCCACAAGCTGCGTACCCGATAGTGCCGGGGGGTGGCTGGCTCGGACCTCTCCCCCTGCTCCCCACGCTGCAGCCGTCCCCCAGTTCCCTCCGAGCCGCTTCTGGCCAACTGGGAAGGGGGGAGGAGCTGGGACTCTGCCCGGGGAGACGTTGCACCGCAGCGGTCATTAAAAATCTTCCCAGGCCCCCAACTCCCTCATTCAGCCAGACAACCATCAATCTACAAATTATTTTAAAGCACCGTGCCAGAGCAGAAGGTTGATTTATGCCTTACAAGGCTCGAGCTATTTTCATTTGTCTGATTTATTAACGTTACATAAAATTACAGAGAGCTGCTGATTTATTGGCAGCGGGGCTGCTGGATCCTCACTGCTCGTGCTCTCTCCCCGGATTTGGGGATACCTGCTCCCAGCGACGAGACCAAAAGCACACCAACTCCTGAGACAACTTCTGCTGAGTCCTCACGTGCTTTTGGAAAGCAAAGTCCTCCAACCTGCAGAAATCCCAGTTTGCCTCTTGGAAATGGGTCTCCTGTTTATAAGGAGCTTGCGCTGAAATTCTGGAGGAGGTGACGCTTGTAAATAAGCAGAAATTGGGGAAGGAGCTCACGGAGCAAGCCTCAGTCTTGGTTTTAGCAATGAGAGACTCCCCGAATTGTCACACGTGAAATATCTGAGCCGCGCCGTCCCCTCCCCGGCCCGAGTGAAGCCTCTGGTTTCAGTAACCGCAGTGGAGGGGGCACGGGGCAGCGCGGGGGCCTGGGACCCCCCCCCCCTCAGCCTCCGCCGAGAGCACAAAAGGAGTTTAACAGCTTCATCTCCCACATCTGGTTGTGCTTAAAATTCGTGTACCTAATAGGGCTTTTTTTCCAGCCCAGCGCGAGCAGAAGGCTGGAGCCGGGGGCTGCACTGGTGACGGCTGGGGAGCATCCCCCATCCCGAGCATCCCCACTCCCGTTGGCAATTAAACCCAGCTCCTCCTCTCCGGTGAGAGGTGAAGCTGCCTCAGTTCCCTTCCTTTTCCCTGTGGAGGGGAGGAAATAACGACAGGCTGGCTGCTTTGCTCCTCACCGCCACGGAGAAGCCGTCCCCGCTTCGCGGAAGGGAAGCAGCACGCCGGGCGAACCCCGAGTCCCGGAGCGTCACCCTTGGGGTGGGGACCCCGTTCGCAGCAAACCGTGCAAAGACGGAGAAGGCAGAGGGTCCATTAGCAGTTTTATTTACTTAAAGCGGCTCCTGGGGATAAACACGGCGGCTCGAGGATCCCAGTCCATCCCGAGGAGGGTCCTTGGTGGGCTTATCTCTGCTGCGAGGCAGCGGAGGGGAGAGGCAGAGGACTTCCAGGAGTTCTTTGTTTTGTCCCGTTTGTGTAAGGAAAATCGTAACTCAGCCCTGAGATCTCACCCCAGGGCAAACATGCCCCCTTAATTAAAAAAAAAAAAAAAAAGAAAAAAAAGTCCCATAACTATGAGAACGATTTGGGGATGAGCCGGCGGCACGCACCCAGCCATGGCTGCTGCCACCAGGCTGGGCGCTGCCATCCATGCCGGCTCCAGC
The DNA here is from genome assembly GCA_035590195.1 of Aviceda cuculoides. Classification (NCBI taxonomy): domain Eukaryota; kingdom Metazoa; phylum Chordata; class Aves; order Accipitriformes; family Accipitridae; genus Aviceda; species Aviceda cuculoides. The sequence goes on from JAVJGG010000017.1 coordinate 1,848,812, forward strand.
CGGGGGTCCAACCGTGGGGTTTAATCCCCCCCCCCCGAACGCCCGATTTAGCAACAGCGGCCACGGAAGCGGGGCTGCACTCTGCGCGCACAAAGGGAAAAGATTTATCTTGAGAGGCTAAATCCACTTAGAGGAGCTTTAGGGGCCATAAATTGATTGCTCAGGGGACACGGCGACGGCAACAGGAAACAGCTCCATATTTACGGAGGTTTCTGTGTTTTTTCTGCGTCACGAACTGCGCGCTCGCCGAGCGGGCGGATGGGTCTGAAACCGCAATCAAAGCCCACGCTCCCAGGGTGGGATTAAAAGGAGGCGGCTGGACCCTTCGCGAAGGGGGATCCGACATCGCCGGGGCTGCGGCAGCCCCCATCCGCGCTGCCGACAGCTGCCGGGGTTTCGGGAAAAACGTGTAACGAAACCCTCAGCAAAAGAAGGGAAGATCGTGGCCGTCCCTGCAGCTTGCAACGTCCCAGGACCACTTCCAGCATCCTGGCAAGCTGCGTGTCGCGTGGCTGCTGCTGCACCAGCGCCGGGTGCTTGGGACTGGGAGTGCGAAACCAGGGTGCGACAAAGCTGCACCAGGCGCAGGGAAGTAAAGCTCGGAATCAAACCTCCGCGTGAAGAACTGCGTCCTAACCAAAAAACGGTGGAGCAAAACAGCAAGTAACAAGCAAATCTGACTTTTTCTGCGCTTTTCCTCCACCTGACTCCTGTTGTCTTTCTAACCCTGTTCCTTATTTTCAGCTAACGAGGCATACGCATCTGACGTGAGAAACACGGAGAGTTTCTCCCGAAGGATTTGGTTCCGCCGTAGCTGCCGGGCAGGATTCACCAGGATGGGGCTTCCCTTAGGATTGCTGTAGCGCAGGGAACCCCAGGAGTCAATGACAAATGACAACCGTGCATCCCCAGTGCAACCTCAGCACAATCCCACCCTGACCCATTTTCCACTCCTTTGCAGAACATAGAATATCGTTTAAAAAAAAAAAAAAAAAAGACACTCATTTCCCCTGCACCAATTTTTTCCGGGGGCCAGAAATTCCTCTGCACAAGTGGCCTCATTGCCAGTAAACATCAGCTGAGCATCTCCGGCTCCGCGTGTTAAACAGAGCGGAGCGACATGAGCAATGGCTGCGTTTGAGGGTGGGCACGGACGGGGCCAGGCACGGGGATGGGGTCTTGCAGCACGTTCCTCCCTGCAACACGGGCACAAGTTGTGGGTTAACACTGACCTGAGTCTCAGAGGGGCTTAATTTAAGCGTGTGCTTAAAGATGGGGAGAGCCGAGGCAGAAGAAGAGGACAGGACACCAGAGCATCCCACACAGCTGAGAGAAAAACCCCTGGAAAATGCTGCGAAACCCCGGAGTGTCCTGCGAATGTTGTACCCCCAGCGCCTGGTGGGGCACCCTGCCCTCCGGAGCGGCCATCACGGGGGTTTAACTTAAGACACGTATCAAAATTTTGTAATTAAAGGCTAGTTTGCCCCTTGCATTTAACCCAGGCGGTTTCTAAACACTCGCAGTCCACTTCCCCGCACCAAAGCGAAGCCCCAACGGGAGCACAATGGAGTCTTGTTTCTGGTAACCCGAGATGCCTTCATCCCAGCTCTTTAATTTTAGACTCCAACGCGCTCGCATTCCTCAGCACTACAATGGCAGATATTTATACTCTGGAATGCAGAGCCCAGTGCTAATTTAACAGGGCTGGGTAACCCAGGGCTGCTCTCCAAACCGGGCTCTCGCCGAGATAAAATTGGACCGGGCAGAGTTTTATGGGTTTACAAATCTTTGCATTTGTTCACTGGCCCCCTCGGATCCCCATAAAAGTTAAAACGATGCTCCCTGTGAAGGCACCGGCCACCTCGCCGAGCAGATGGAGAAGCCAGCTGTGTTGGGTGGGAGAGGGTGGCACGGCCACGGCCGGCCGCTGCCTAAGGAACGGGCTCCCACCGCTAACGAGGGGCCGTAGAGAGAGGTTCGAAACCCTCAAGGCTTCATCTGGAGGCGAGTCTGTCTTCTGGACACAGGAGAGAGCTGCCCAGGGACCTGCAGAGGCTGGTTTAGCTCCTGACACAGGGCCTCTTGCTCGAGCTGATGTGATTGGGGAGGGTCCCAAGTCCCAGGTCCACCGCGATGCCAAAAAAATCTCTCTTACGACCCCCGGCATGACACGACTCTTCTAGTAAGCGCTTTCCACTATCGTCCTGGGGAAGGACCTTCTGGCTGGGCCACAGCAGCCGTTCGAGCCGGTTCAAAGGGGTCATCCCCCTTCGGTTCACCAGGGCAGGTCGGATCTCAAGGTGTTCCTCTTGACGACCCACAAAGTCCAGGGCAACGAGGAAAGTGCCCTTGCAGTCTCCCCAACGTGGCTGACGAGGCTGGAGCTGCTACAGGACCCTCACGGCAGCTTCATCTTTGCTTTTCCCTCTGCCGTGTCGCAGTTCTCCCCATCGGTAAAAGACGAAGGTGAAGCTTTCTTTGGGTGCCGGTGCACTGGTGGACCCCCCTGCCTGGAGGCCTGTCCCTGAAGAAGGATGCTGTAGGACAGTGACAGCAAAGCCCAAGGAAGCATCGATGATCTCCGTTTCAGAGCCACGGAGGCAGGCGCCGTGCGGCGTTACCCACTCGTGCACGGAGGAAGCCACGCGGGTGCCTGCGAAGTGGTCCCCACTTCACCGGGTCGGGGGGGACGGCAGCTAATTGAGAGAGGAGCAGTATTAGCAGATAAGGGAAGAGGTCAGCGCTGCAAAGCTAAATCCTTGACCTGTTATTTAAAAGGTCAGGCAGAGTTCAATAGACTACTCCAGGTCAATTCACTCAATTAAAATATTAAAAGTTCGAGGCAGGAGCACAGAGATGGAGGTTATTCCCTTCTCCTCCTCACAGGGGGAGAGAGATTAGGAATTATGTCGGGGGGCTCCTGGTGGGCAAAAGGACATGCAACAAGAGGCAAGGAGCAGAGATTTATTCCCAAATCAGATACTTGTAAGACAAAATCTCTGGCCATATCCAACGCTAGAGAATCCAGCATTTATCAGAGCTTGCCCCAGACCCAGGAGCCCGGATCCTGTAGACGGCATTAGGGATAAGAGAGGAGAATCCATGAAACCACGTGTCCTCAGCCCTACCTGCTGGGAGGCAGCAGCCACCTCCAGCCAACGTGTCCCACCACCAGCCCTCGGGATGGGAAGACTCTGCTCCCATTCCCACTGCCACTCAGCACTGTTGAAGGAACAGAAATCTCATGCCGGCCAGAATCCTCCTTGGTACCCACTCTGGCTAAAAGAGGGCTGGGATTTGGGCTGGGATGGCAGGGAAATGGTGCAAAAGGTGATGGGGAGGTCGTTCTGCTTCTGAACCGAAGGGCCAACGCTGCCCACGTGGCACCGCTGCGGACCGGCGTCGGCTGGAGAGCGGCTGTACCCACCCGTGTCCGTGCCTGGAGGGAGAAGGATTCCCAGGAGCTATGGGTTCGTGTTTTGTGCCTCCACGGGTTTCCGGGCTTTTCTGCTGATGGTGGCCAGGACACTCGGCCACGGCACAGCAGGAGCACACGGGGAGGTGTTCAGGTTCCCGGCGCTGCGCGTAACCCGCTCACCCCCACACCGAAAGCGCTTCTCGCACCCTCCCCACGCCCACAACCTCCTAGAGCAACTCCAATTAATCTTTGTGACGGGGTAATCAAAAGGAGAGGGGACGGTGGCGTACGGATGCATCAGCAATTAATCTAATTCCATTTAAGGGAAAGAAGGGAAGGTCAGGTTCGCGGGGCAGAGGCATCACCTGGGAGGACCCCCGGATCCCCAGGCCCCCGTGGTGGCCAAGGCTCAGGGCACGATGGCTCCTGCCTCCGCAGACAGGAGTGGAGAATGATTTAGACCCCAGCGCTGCTGTACTCAGAGGAGAGGATTATTCGGACCGCGGAAATAGCATCTTTAAAATCACGTCCCCCTCATTCATCCCTATCACAGACAGGTCTCCTTCGTTAGGAGCGGGGTCATGAGAACGGCACCCACAAGCTGCCTGCGAAGCTCAAGGACCAAGCAGCAAAGCATCCTCAAGAGCTGGCCTATCTTTCCATAAATATTTGAGGATAAGTGGTGATTCTTCTTCCTCCTGCCCCAATATTTGTCCAGCTCCAAGCCTGGCTGGTAGGAACACGTGCTCTTCTCAGCAGCCAGGCTGTGGTCCCAGCAAAGCTGTCAGCTCCATCAGAAGAGCCAGCACCGCTGACGATTGAAAATTGGCCAGATCTCATCAGCCAGATGAAAGCGAGCAGTGTCCTGCCTTGGCTGGAGTGATGCCACCCATGGTTTGTGTCCGCGATGTCCCACGTGAGCCATCGCAGAGAAGCAAAGGCTTTGTCCGTCGTGGATAAACAAAGTTTGCTCCTCTCCGAGCGGGCTTTGCGCCAAGCAAGCGCGCTTTATGAGAATAAATAAAAGCTTTCAGCAAAATTAGCAACAGAAGGAATAGATAAACACTAAGGAGATATTGACTTCTGTTGAGGTGAACGTCAAGATTTATTGACCTGGGGAGGTAAATATTGACCAAGGCAAAGCTAAGGTCAATAATTAACTCAAGGGATGATAAATCAACGTGCAATGAAACATGAACTCTGGGCAGGCGTTGTTACAGACATTTTGAATGTCTCCATTGAGGAACCTCTTGACTTTTCTGCAAGACTTTTGGTTAGGTAGCAGGACTTCAAACACATCGTGGACATTCCTACTGACCTCCCGGAAAGAACAGTATTTTGATGAAGAAAATCCTAAAAATGAAGATTCTACAGCTCTGAGCCTCAAAATTGGTTCAGTTTTGGAAGAAGAAAGCCACGGGTCTAGGGTGGATTTATACCAGTACCAACATTGCTTGAATTTAGGACAAAGCACCAATTGTATGACTATTTCCAGGATTACGCAGGTCCAGATTTGGCCCTTCTTGCTCATGAACCCATCGAGACGAAGCTTTTCTTCTGGGTTGAGGCTGTGGTGGAAGCAGAACGAGGGCTGAGGAGGCGATCGCTGGCCCGACGCCCGGCACAGCAGCATTTACCATCCAATACGGTTTCATACCAGCTCCTCGAACCGAAGGGGGCAGAGGGAGGAGAAGCCACAGGTCCTCTCCAAGCTGAAGAAACGCTGGCGGGTGTATTTCAGAAGGCGGACGAGGGACCTCAAGCCTCTCTTCCCTCCACAGGGCGACAAGGGCGAGTGGGGTCAAAAGCCCGTTCGTACGAACGCGCGAAGGCGGAGGGAGGAACGCGCCGGGGCAGCTCGCCCGGCGCAGAGCAGCCGTGCCCCGGCGGCTCCATCGCTTCCTCGCATCCCCAGCATCTCCCATCCATCCAGACTCATCCTGCCTCTCCAGCCAGTTTGACTCCTCCCGTCCCCAATGTCCCGGGACGCGAGATGAGCTTCTTGGTCTCCCCTGCGCGGTAAAAACCGGGCGACCGCAACAGCCCTCTCCCTTCCCCGCAGCCCTTCCCTGCTGCTATTTTTTCATGCTTGGTTGAGTGCAGCACCTGGATCTGCTTTTCCCACAACAAGCCTCTGCAAGCAGCTGCCTCATAAAAATCTCTTTACTATTATTTTCCCTCCTCAGCTCCGGGCAGTCCTGCCGGTGCCGTGGCTCACCGCAGCCCGGGAGCCGGCACCTCGAGCGGCCGGGCACGCAGAGCCGTGTCCTTCCCTCTCCCGTGTCTCTGCTTGCACCGTAACGTGGCTACGGCACACGCGGGCAGCCGGTCCTCAACTTCATTCCTCCGTGAATCCGTCCCAGCGGCAGGGAGGTGCCGCTTCCCCGGCTGGCGGCTCAGCTCCGACACCAAAGGGAAACACTGATGGCAGCGGGGCTGACGCTTGATGGAAAGCAGAGCAAGATCTCCCTTGTCAAGAGCTTTTCTCACTCCGGTTGCGGTGCCCTGCACCCTGGCTGACCTCGATGTATACAAGAATAAATTAGTTAAGATAGAAGAAACACCCTCGTTAAGCTCTTCAGCGCGAAACTGCAGCACGGGGGTTGTGCCGGGAGTGGGGACCTCATGGACCGGCACCGGCGGATGGTGGTACCCACCACGTCAAGCCCGAGCTGGTGATCCAGGGGTGGGGAGATGGAAGAGATCTCCACCAGCAGGTCGAGCATCCTTAATGAAAGACTTAGTGCTGCTCAGCTCAATTTCCAGATACTTTTGCGCTGGAAATTGCTAATAAGCTAATTCTGGCGCTGCGTCTTTCTCAGCAGAGCCTGGTCACAGTGAAGCTGGGATGAGGGTGAGTTTTCCCAAGTTCGGGAGAGCCCGGGCAGCCCAGCCTGCCCCCGCCCAGCTCCCCACGCGCGCAGCCACGTCCCCAGGGAACACGGGGACAGGGCCGAGCAATCTGGCAGTAATTAAGCAGGGAAAGTCAAAACCTTGCTGGGTTGCTTCAACCATCAATGTGTCACAGCTCAGAAGGGAGGTATTCCAAATGCCAAATTCAGATGTCATCAGTAATAACCTGACATACATCCAAGGGGCAAGAGGCCTATCGATGGCACTGGCGTCACCACCCCCGGCTGCTCCCCGGTTTCTATCCGAAAAAGGGGGAAAAAGGGGAAATGCGAACAGAGCACTGGGGTACAGGAGGACAGGCAGCACCGGGAGCCCCCACAGACCCAGCACAGCCTGGGACAGCCCAGACACTCTCCTCTGACCTGCTCACAGCCATCGAAAGATATTGAAAAGCTAAATTTCCACGGATGACGGCGGGTAGCAGGCATTTCACCAGGGCCAGGGTGGCACCCAGGCACCCCAAACCCATCCCTGAGGCACGGCCCTGGATGTCCACGCAAGTTTCCTTTTCCCCTGAAGCTGCCGATGCCGGCGCTCATCGACAACGTTATTGGGAAGGCAAGGGTGAGGAATGGAAGTGGTTTGACCTTGGAGAGACAAGCTTCGCTGTCATCCCTCCCCTTCCCCCCGTGCCGTAACGAGGGGCTTGCAATCTGTCAGCACTCCTGACGTGTGAGCAGAAAGCGCTTTTTATGAAAGCGATTAATTTAAAACCCATTAAATAATTTTAGGAAGACGCTTGTGGACATCTCGAGGTGAGCAGCATTGCAGAAGGGCCCCGGGAGGCCAAACCTGGGGTACAAACACCCTCGCGACGTCCGACACAACCCACCCGTGAAGGCTGCAAACCCTAACGGGACAGGGCAGATCGCTCGGTCCGTATAGCAGCTATAATGCCTGGGGTGGGATCGGGTGCCCGAGAAACTCTGGCTTCCCATCTCAAACCCAAAAGCAAGCACGGGGGCTGCTTTCCCCTTGTACGAACCAAGCGGGGGCATTTCGAAACCCCCCCCTGGGTTCGTCCCCACGGTGCTGGGGCTGGGTGAAGGGGTCTTCCCTCCAGACCGGGGGGGAGAGCGTGGAGGGTCTGCATTGTTTTTTCCACGTTCATAAATCACCGCTCTTTGTGGCCCCTTCCCCATGCATTGCACAATTCAGGTTAGGTTATAAATAGGATCCTGGGCTCTTTCAGGTTGATAAAGGCCGAGGGGGGTGGAGCAGCAGGGAGGCGTCACGACTACATAACACTTTCATTGCCCTGTCAAAATAAAGAATACCGGCGCTGCCGACCCCTTTTTTTGCAGCATATATCAGCCAAGCTTCTGACACCACGTTTCAGGCCAAAATAGGGATTAAAAAAAAAAAAAAAACCAAAACCCAAACCAAAACCACAACAACTCCTCCTCCCATTTCCCAATGGGGCAGAGGTGTTGGTTGCCCAGCCCCACAACCGGTAACCCAGTTCCTGCTGGACTTTGCTGGGGAGCTCAGCCTCACGTCGGTTGTGCCCAGAGCGTGGTCCACCCAGGTGCCCTCTGCACACGGTGGGGCATTGGGATGGAGATGCCGGAGCATAACCAGTTCGTCCCAGACCTTCATCTCCTGGCAGTGGAAGGGGGCCGAAGCCCCCGGGGGGGGATGCGGTGGCAGCAGGAGGATGCCGCAGCTCCGCAGGGACAAGACGGAGCCGCCGTCCCACAGGCAGCCGCAGCACAAGCCCCAGGGCTGCAGGAGCATCCAAGGCTGGAAAGTTTTAAAACGTAGCCTCTTGCCCCACCGGGGTCTCTTAGGGCGAATTTTGCCCGGTGAAAACATACAGGGATGCTCACGCGCGACACGCAGAGTTTTTGGGAAGACCCGGACCCCCCGGTGTGCGTCTCAGCTCTGTCACACCAGCCTCCTTGTCACGGACCGTCACCGCAGCGTCCCGCGCTCAGCCCTCCTTCCCAAACATCCCAGCATGCGGAGATGTACTCGCCCCGCCGCGGACACCCCAAGCCATCTCCTCCTGCCCAGAGGAGCGGGGTCGATACCCCAACCACGACCCAGCTCCCCCAGGGACACCCCCCCCCCCGACCCGAGCACCCCAAAGCCTCTTCTGCCGCCAGCAGAAGCACCCGCTGCAGGGGAGAGGGACTGACCCGTAAACATGACGGAGGGGGTGCCCCGAGCTGGGGGGGTGGGTGGTTTGTGCTCGTCCTTGGGCGACAATGATAGTCGGAGAGATTTATATCGGTGGAAGGGCAGGGGGGGAACTACGGGGAGATGAGGAAGGTGTTTGCGAGCGGGTGAGGTGGGTCTCATCCTAACATCTCGGTGAAAAAAATATTAGCAAAAGGAAGGGAGGTCCTTGCTTCTGGGCTGCTCCTCATGGAAGGACGCTGGGTTGGGTTCCCTGCACGCCCTTTGGCCGTCGCATCATTTAAGCTGCAAAATCAGGGGCTGGGGGGGGAAAAAAAAAGAAAAAAAGAAAAAAAAAAAAAAAAAAGAGATGCCTGAGGTCACCCTCAAGGAGCCACCAGCTTCCCGTGTGCCTGCGAGAGGCACTTAAAAGGAACAAGATGGGCCAGTGGCACTTCTGGAGAGGCCAGGCTGCGCGGAGGAGCCCCGGTCGGGGGGGTCCCCTCCCCCTGAGGGTCCCTGGGGCCACGGTGGTCCTAGGACAGGGCTCAGCTGCAGCCGATGGAGGAGCAGCACCCAGGCGGCATCCCATTCCCCTGGGAGCATCGTGCCGGACCCGGGAGAGGTGCCGTCGCCGCGGCAGCCGCGTCCCCTCCCAGTCCCGGACCCCCGTTCCCAGATACAATGAGCCCCTTTACGAGGGCAGGGAGGTTATCCCCAACGAACCCCCGGCCGAGCCCAGGGACAAATCTGACACAGATCTGCCTTTAACAGCTCCAGTGATAAAAATGCCAGTTTATTGGAAACACATGGAGTATTTATAGGGGACATCAAAGCGGGAAGGAGGTTTACATAGCAACAGGCCAGATTAAGCAGAAGGCATCTGCTTTTTCAGCAGCCATGGGGCTCTCGGGAGGCACAATAAATTGGCGGCACACTAGCCCTTTCATTCCCTCCTTTGGGGAAAGCAAAGGTTGGCAAAACAAAATATAACCACATGCCCGGCCATGTAAAACATGACAGGAATGGGAGCGTCGGGTTACCGGCTGTGCGGCTGCACCCCGACACACACACGGGGCTTGCAGGGGGAGCAGGAGGGGATAAAGAGCCGTGGCTGTTCGGTATCGCAGCTCCAAACGGCACCTCGGCTCCCGTTTGGCTTTGTTCGCCCCCCCGCTTGCTCCCTCCCCAGGCTGGGGATGGCACCCAGCATCTCCCACTACAGCTGCTCCTGTGCCGTGATGCTAAAGGAGACCCTACCTGCTGCCAGGGGCAGGGTTTTCCTCTAAATACAGTTTACGGTGAAGGAAAAACCTTTGCCCTGCCCGAAGTGCACCGTAAGGAGCCTGTTTCTGGATTTATTTGGTCCTCGGGGCTCACGTGGGATGAGAAGCAGCATCCCAGGCAGGGGGATGAGCTGGTTTCTTGCTGGTGAGCAGCAGCATCTGCTGCTTACAGGCAGAGCCCCGGCCCAGCTTTCCTGCACGACAGCTCCTCTCGCAGCTTCGTTCCTCAGTTTCCCCACCGCTGAAGCAGGTCCCCCATATGCCTGGTACCTGTAGGGCTGGGATAACTGGGAAGCATTGCACGGGGGACGGTCCGAGGGTTGCATGCTCTAACGCTGCACAGTCAGCAGAGGGAAAGACTGGACGGTGCCAGGTCTAATCCTGCCCGGGGGAGACCGCGCGGCTGTAAAATGGTCCCAGGTGGTCCTGGGCAAATCGTGCTGGGGCAGGTTTTATTTCGTCTCGACAGCCTGAACTCGGCTGGCCGAGGGCTAACCCACCGGTGATGCCGGGTTCCCAGGCTGCAGTGCCTTGTGTAAATTAACCTTCCAAACACTGCCGTAATATTTTGCCAAATCTAATAAGGCAGAGCTGGCCGAGGAGCTGCGGGAGGGAGAGGCAACGCCTGGGGTCCAGAGGGGTTCCCTGTGACTCCAGCTGCCGTTTGCGGTTTTCCGCTGCCCCCCCGTTCCCTCCCTTCCCTGCACGGGGGATGCTGGAGCTCGTCGTCATCACTCCTGTGATGAGCTGCCGACCTCAGCCTGCCTGCTGCTGCCCTCCCTGCCGGCAAGCGCTCCCCCCCGCATCATCCCAAGCTCAAAAAAAACCCTGGAAAAAAGGGTAAGACCCTGTTTGCCATCCAGGAACCAGCCCACCCAGCCCCTGCCTGCTTCTGCCGGAGCAGCAGCGTCCCACCCATCTGTGGGTGCCTTGGGGCAGAAACGGAGAAGAAGAGTAAAACCGCATCCTCCTGCCGTAGCCAGGATACGGGCAGCAGAGACTTCCCCCCAGGCATCCTCGGAAAGGGTTAACTCGCCCAGCGTGTGCTGGACACTGGGTGTTCACGGTCCTACAGGGGCCTGGGGAAAGATGATAAATAGCTGGGGACGTCCTCTCCCCTCCGCTAACACCAGCGGAGCCCAGCTGGGGACCAGCATTACCCACCTCCCATCCATCATTTTCAGCCAGCCCTGTCACATCTTGTAAATCACCAAACCTGGCTCCATCCCTGGTCCTTCCTCTGCATCGTTCCCCGGTCTCGGGGCATCCCACCCTTCCCGGTCCACGCAGCGACGCTCCGGGCGGATGCGGCTCCCGTCACCATGCTCTCCTGTTTCTATTTATTGCCTGCGTGATCGGATAACTTGACATTTATTTACATAGCCGGGGACCCAGCTCCTCTTCTAGCTCTCTGCGCTGGGCTGCCCCAGGGCAGTTATTAGGTTTCCTCGGGCCCCTGTTTCTCCCCGGGCTCCAAGAGCAGGAGACCCCAGCATGGCTGGATTAAGCACCTTGGAGGTAGGGGAATTTCTGAGGTTTTTTTCCCTTGGCCCCAGGAGCTGCTTTTCCCCCAGCCGAGGATGGTGCGGAGCTGCTGGAAAACGCTGAGGAGGGACCCGGCGTGAGGAAGAGGATGGGTGTGCGAGCACGGCTGCTAGGAGATATCCAGATAGCTGCTCAAGAAACAGCGTTTTATAAATATGGGGAAATACCTGCAAATGACACAGCCATTTTCCCTGCCACAAGCATTAAAAAAAATCAATTACTGCGTTCATGGTCACCACCAGCCCATGGGACCTTCACTGCTGTGCTTGGGCTCATTTCCAGGCTTTTCTCCGCAGCCCTGATGGCCAGGCTCTCCCTCAGCCCCCTTCCAGACCCCCATAACCTAACGGGTCTTCCAAGATCACGGTTTCAAGAGTTATCCTGAATATCAGACAAATACTGGGCATCTCCACTCCTGCACAGAGACACCTGCATCGCCCTTACGGAAGCCCTGGACCTCGCTCCTGGTTAAAAGCCATTTTCAGGGAGATGCGGAAAGGCCGAGGGATACGGTGACAACCAAGAAGACGGGCTGGAAATAAACCCGGGCGGAGGCAGGGACACTGGCTGGGGACAGGGACACTGGACACTGGATGTGGTGGCCTTTACCTGCCAGGCAATTCCTTATTATCCCAGCTCCCGCTGCCTCGTAAAGGGCCTGATGGATAACGCTCATCATGAAGGCGAGAGAGCGATGCCGTCACCTCGCCTTCCTCCGCGCGCCGCGATCCATCTTCTTTATAGCAAGTATCCGGAGCCAGCACCATCTGCGGCACCAGAAATACAATTACCGGGCGGGGCGGGGGGAGCCCCTCTCCTTCCAAATTTCATAGAGGCCTCGCAAAGCAACCCTGAATTACTCCTCGCACACCAGGGACTTCATGCAGCACCGTTTCTCTTTAGGTATAATTACAGCCAGGGAATTAGCAAGTCTGATTTTCTCCCCCCTCTTCTGTGCTGCTCCCGGTGCTTCCCCCCTCCAAAAAAAAAAAAAAAAAAAAGAGGAGAAATTGAAATTGATCTCCAGCTCCAGCACTGTCCAGCTGTAATTTAATCAGAAAAGCCTCTCTCTTGGCATTTATTTATTTTTTTTAACCCCAAGGTCCTAAATTAAAAAGGACAGTGGCAGGGTGGGAATCGGAGCGGCCGGAGCCTCAGCCGTGGTTTCGGGGAGCCGCAGCGGAGACTCGCACGGGCTTTGCTGACCAGCGACCGGCAGCACCGAGGAGCCGTGCCCGGCCGCACGTGGGGCTGGTTCCATCACCTGGTACCCAGGGCCCAATCCTGCTCCCTACGGACACCCTCCATCCAGCAGCTCTCCTCTGGTTTGGGCTCAGGGCTGTTAGTCGCGTTGGCCTGGAACTGGACTTCCAAAAACAAAGGCAAATTGCGGAACTGTAATGCAAAAGCCTCCTAAAAACCCTTTGACCTGATGCTGCTGTTACTGGAGCAGAAATGAGAAAAAAATTGCTTATAACAAATGCCCCCAAGTCCTTAATTGCCTTTTCAGGCGGCGAAGCCGGGCTGTGCCGGGGCTGGATCCCCCTCTGCCTGCACTGGGTTTGTGAAACTCTGTGTAAAATAAAGGAAAAAAGTCAAGCTTTCCGTTTTATTTTGGTTTTTTTCCCTGCCAAAGACAGCTTTTCTTTCCGACCCCCGTTAGGCTGCGTGCCGTAGCGCTGCCGGCTCGCTTCGGACCGGGAGGTAACATCTGTGCCAGAGAGCCTGCCCGCAGCCTCGGATAAGGCGGTTTATGGTCTTAACGTGTATTCGAGGTAAATCCTGGCGAAATCCCCTGGTTTCAAGCACGTGCTGGAGCGGGCAGGTGTGCCGCTTCCCCGCTCAACATGTGTCACCTCCGGGAATGTCCTGGCACGGTACCGGGAAAGCATAAGATAAGGGGTTGCTGGTCCGAGCCCCGCGGCCAGCAGCTCCCCAAGGTGGTCGGCCAAGTGCGACCGACGCACGGAACGTTTTGTCCTGGCTGGTGGCAGGGGGGTGACATTCCTCAGCACGGCAAGACCCCGCCGTGGGAGGCAATCCCCCTTCCGCAGCGTTTTGGGTAAAGGAAAAGGGACGCGGGCAGCGGTGAAGGCTGATGGTTTGGTCTCCGGCCACGCGGCTGACGGGAAAGGCAGAAGATGGGATTTTGCACCTTGGTAGAGAAACCCTGGGATCACACTCCAGGGTGCAAACCCTGCTGCCGCCCCCGCCGAGCCTTTAGCAAACTCCTACTTGCACCAGCTCTTGCTGCCCGTCCAGGAACCGCCGCGGTAACAGCCCCTGCCGGCACGACCGCCCTCGCGCAGCCGCGGCGACGTAAATCACGGCTTGACCCCAGGTTTGCACCGGCTGCGGAGGGTTGGCTTTGTCATCTCTTAACGGTGACACCCGCCACTGATTTACGGCCGGGTTGGGAGCAGGGCTGTGACACGCCAGCCACCTCCTCGCCCTCCGGCAGACGGCCGCGGCGGCGCCCAGCCCTTTCCCTGCCACTCCGCTTCTTCCCGGGGCATCGCCCAAGCGGGGAAGCGGCGGGGCTTGGATGCGGCCAAGCAACCGAGCGCCTTACCGTGTCCCCCCCCCCCAGCCCTCTCCCGCGCGTGGGGCAGGACCTGCACTCGGCCGTGACCCGGCCCTGACCGCGGCGAGGGGAGCCAGGGTTGGGAGAGCCCATCCCCGGGTTTAAATCAACGCCCTCCACTTCCCTTCCGTGCTGAGTTATTGCGCCCTGGTTTTGTGATGGAGATGACCAGGCAGTGAGGGATGAGTGACCTGGGCCAGACCACCGGGCTCGGTGCTCCCAGCCGGACCCTGGGCGAGGGGTGAAAGATCAGGGCTGTCCTCCAGCCCTTTCCTGGCCCCCCACCACCACCACCACCACCTGCCTGGATGCTCCTGAGCGTCAGCTGTGATTTAGTGCGTGCGGGTTCACCGGGAGAGCGGGCGATGCTCTGCTGCCGGAGGAGCCGCTCTCAGCAGCGCGTCCCTGCAGCCAAGCGGCCGGCTCCGGTGCTCTGGGCAGGGCTGTCCTTCTCCCTGCGACCGTTTCCACGTGTCACCTGGGTTATTTATCTCCTAGCTGTGCTTCCCTCCCTCCCGCTGTCCGGGGTGTCCTTAAGGAAGAGGTTCCCAGGCGGCGAGGCTCACGTGTGTACAAGGAAGCCTGAGAGGATGCCGTCACATCTGGAAGGATGCTATGACATCTGGGAGAATGCCGTCACATCTGGGAGGATGCCGTGATAGCTGGGAGGATGCCGTGATGCCTGGGAGGATGCCATCCCATCTGGAATGATGCTATGACATCTGGGAGGGTGCCAAGATGCCTGGGAGGATGCCATCCCATCTGGAAGGACGCTATGACATCTGGAAGGATGCTGTGACATCTGGGAGGATGCCATGATCCCTGGGAGGATGCTATGACATCTGGGAGGATGCCAAGATGGCTGGGAGGACGCCGTGACGACTACGTACAAACCTCTTAAAATAAAGAAAAAAAAAACAAATCCCAATAAAAGAGAAGACCTACACCCAGCCTACCCGCTGCTCTCTAAGAAGTCATATGAGTCTTTCCAACCCACTGGGAGGACAAGGGGGTACTGGAGGCAGCCGAGCAGAAATTCCACCCCCTCCCGGAGCCTCCCGGCCGCCCCGACCCCGCTCGTTCCCGGTGGCAGCGCCCGGGGCCGGCGGGACGCAGGTTCCTCCCGCAGCCTCCGGCATCCCCTTGTGGCAGCCGGAGGCATTGCAAACCCCCCCCAAACCCCCTACACAACCCCCCCCAACCCCGACTCCAGCACAAGAAGCAGCCTGTCCCCCTCCGTGGCCTGGCCACCCCGACGGGACCCCACCGCGCTGGGGGGGGGGGGGGGAACCTTCGTCCCCACCGAAGGCACCGGCCGTGGGGCGAAGATGGGGCGAGCTGAGCCCACGGCACCCCAGACCTCGTCCTTACGCAACCGGCTCAGATCCTCCTGCTCGCGACGGGCGGCGAGATTACGGCACGGAACTCCCCGGATAACTCTCTAAACCCTAAATCTGCTCCAGGTCCTTTCCCGAGATAAGGCGGCGTGGGAGGGTGGCTATGGGGCAGGAGGTG
The DNA here is from genome assembly GCA_035590195.1 of Aviceda cuculoides. Lineage (NCBI taxonomy): Eukaryota > Metazoa > Chordata > Aves > Accipitriformes > Accipitridae > Aviceda > Aviceda cuculoides. The sequence goes on from JAVJGG010000017.1 coordinate 1,864,194, forward strand.
TCGCGGCGGGGTGACACCGTGCCGATGAAGCTCAGCCCCCAAGCGAGGGGCGAGGGTTGGGGTTTGGGGGCTGCAATAGGGGATCCGGAACCACGGAGGTTCCCCCGTGGAGTTTGGGGGCTTTCCCAGGCAGAGCGGCCCAGCTACGCGCGGTGTCGAAGGGCTCGGAGCGGGTCCTGGCCCCTGGCAGGGATGGCTTCGGGATCCTCATAGTCAGCAGCAGGATCCTGACGTTCAGCATCGGGATCCTCAGCTCGCGCTTCCCAGCAGGATGCACCCAGCACGGAGGAAACAGCTGGGATCCTTCATCTGCTGCGTATTTTCATGTTCAAGGATGGAAGCAAAGTGACCTTTGGGACTCTGCCTTAGTGGCTGCTTTAAATGGAGAACGTGGGCTCCCACGATCTGCTTTGGGACCAAACGCACGCCTTTTTGCCATGAAAATAAGCTGATCTGGAGACTAAAAGTGCCCTTTCCCAGATCTCACAGGCCAGCTGGCCCCTGTACCTCAGAAAACATGTAAAAATCAATGAACCACAAAAAAAACAAAACAAAAAAAAAAAAACCAAAAAACCAAGAAGGGTGTCTCAAATCTGTACTGCACATTTGCATTCAACTCACTCCTGGTCATTAAGGAAATGGGCCCGTGCTGTGCCTGCTCTACTTATATGCCCAGGGACCACCGCAGGC
>JAVJGG010000017.1:1864893-1883720 GCA_035590195.1 Aviceda cuculoides
AATGAACCACAAAAAAAACAAAACAAAAAAAAAAAAACCAAAAAAAACCCCAAAAAACCAAACAACTTTAAAGATGAAGATAAGAGAGCAGTTAGGTTTCACACGGAATTCAGAAAAGCAGTTTTTGCAGCTCCTCCGCTAAGGCTGCCCTGCGCTCGCCGGTGCCCTGAGGGCTTTGGCATCTCGATGCCCAGAGGAGGAGAGGGGCTGGAGGCTCCAAGGCACCTCTCAGGGGGGGACTGCAGAGTTTATTTAATGCACCTGCACAGTTACAGGTATCTGTGCCCTCGCCCAAAGCAGCAGCTCCCCAGATTTATCTGAGCAGCAAATTCACTTGCATATAAAGGGAGCTGGCAGGAGTTTTGGGGGTTTTAGCTGAGCTGATGAGGGCTGCTCAGGCAGCAGCATCTTCCCGTGAGACAGGTATAAAAATACAGCCCAGGACTCCCATCGGCTCCTCAGCTAAAGATGTTAAATCCTGCCCAAGCAGCCCTGATCCTGCTCAGGATGGATGGAGCCATTTTAAGCAACAGTTTAAATTAAGATATCTTGGCTAGCTCAGCCCACGTCAACGTGCAGATTGTCACAGCTTTGTTGCCCAAAGGCCGCCTCACACCCAGAGCAGAAACCTCTTTCTCTCTGCAAAGGGTAGGGCTGATTTTCCACCGTCCCTCACAAAGTTTTCCATCCTGGTTGGAGCCGTGATGCCGCCCAGCTGAAGAGGGACCCGTGGGGAAGGTCTGAGCAGCCCCAGGTAAGATCAGGCGCCGGTGAGAAGGGCATCCCTCATTCCCAGAGCCTGCTTTGGGATGTCTGAGAGGGGTGGGAGAGTTTAACGGAATTGCAAAGGCTTTCTTCCTTTCACGGCACCAATCAATTAATAATTGGCTTCTACTTAGAAGCAAACCAGTTGAATTTCTGCTGCCAGGCTGCAGCCAGTCTGTCTCTGCCCCAAAACTCCCGTACCAGGGCTGCGGGTTGCCCAGTGTCCTGGGGTTTAAGGGGCTCCTCAGGGAGCCGGGACCTGCTCCGGCCTCTGCTATCCTGCCGCTTGGTCGTAGGGAGCTGGATTTAACCCTTCTCTCTGTACACTGCTCTGGTCCTGCTGCTAGGAAAGGTCTTCGCAGCCGCTTTGGTGTGCACCAGTTAAGCGGGGAGGGCAGCCTGGGAAGGGCTCGGACCCTGGCTGTGCGGCGTGGGGAGGGATGGAGATGTGCCCTTCCTGCTGGAGCTTGGCACGACAGCCCGGCTGCATTCAGTGCCCCCATCAGCATCCCTACCACTCCAGAGACATTCCCAATCTCCCCACCCACCTGGTTTCAATGCCTAGACCACGGGACATTTATCGGCCTTTCAAACTCCCAAGATGTCCCCCCCGTTTCCCCACTCTGTGCTGGGAGTCGGAGCCGTCGGGAGCTGCTCCCCACCTGGGCTTTTGCAGCATCCAAGCCCCCCCCTGCGCAAGCGTTTGCACAGGACAGAGGGTGGAAACTGGACCCACAGGCTGTGCTGGCGACTGGGAGCCGGCCGAGGCTTCCCAGCGGGATGAGGGATGGCGGAGCGCACACGGTTCCCACGCCCACTCTGTGTCTGCACAGGGGGGAGTGAACGGTCCGGAGTGCCCCCTCGTCCCCCCGGGAGAGGGTCCTGGCCCCAGACAGGGCTCGGGGCCAAGCTGGGCTCGCCCCCCCACAGCCGGGCCGGATGACAGATGCCAGTGGTGGAGGAGAACATGCTGCAGCCCCCACTTCCAGCCTGGATGCCTCCGACCCGGAGCTGCATTACGAGGAGGAGGAGGAGGAGGAGGAGGAGAAGGAGGAGTCGGAACCCTCAGACACCAGCAGCATCTTCTCCGACGATTCCGTCTACCCTTGCTACGAGCTCTCCCTGGGGGCCGGCGGGGCCGGGGACCTCAGCCTCTACCAGTGCTGCGCCAGGAACGATGCCAAGCTGGTGCAGGAGAGGCTGGAGCAGGGGGTGACCCAGAGTGAGGCCACGGAGCTGGACGTCAACGGGAGGGTGAGTGGCTGCGTGGGCACCCTACAGAACGGAAAGAGGATTTCCCGGGAATAGGCAAATCCTGAAGGATGGTGATCGCTAAAGCAGGTGGGAGAGTCCCGGGTGGGATGGCTTTGACAAAGGGATGGATCTCCTGGGATCGATCCAATCCTTGGAGTAGAACCTCGTCTGTCGTCCCATCCTGAGCCCGTCTGGTTTGGGGTGGGGGGACCATGGGGGAGCACCGCAGTGGGGAGGATGGTGCAGTGCCAGCCCCGGTGCTGAGTGCCGCCCCTTCTCCAGAACGGGCTGATGGTCGCCTGCTGCAAGGGCTTCATCGATATCGTGCCCCTGCTGCAGAAGTGTCCCTACATAAACGTCAACCAGCAGGACAAGGACGGGAACACGGCCCTCATGATGGCAGCCCAGGCAGGTAGGCACCGCGCTCGGCCTCGGCACGGGGCAGCCCCCTCGAAAAGTGACGTGACCCCCTGGGCTTCCCCTCCAAAAACCTTAAAATGAGCCGTCAGGAAAGGCAAGAGGCCCAAGGGATGTGACCCTCCCCATCTAAGCTTATGGTTCGTCCTAGCACCGTTTTAAAACTGGGTAGACGATGCAAAAACGGAGATTCCTACCGCAACGTTGTCTGGCACGGCGTCCCGCCGGAGCGGTCGTTGAGCAGCAGAGCTGAGCCAGGGCTGCCCCACGTGCTCCGGAAAAGCCCCGTGAGCCGCAGGGATTTACCCGCACACAAGGTCCGAGCTGGCAAGTGCCGTGTATACGGACCAAATCTCCGGTCACGATGGTTCTCCTTGTCACAGCAGAAGAGCCCGGCTCCCTCCACCCTCGTTACCCACAGGGGAAAGGAGGAGGGTCTCAAAGTGGGGATCATCCTTTGTTCCCACTTTATCCTCTCTGGAACTGATGAGGGGTTTTGCCTTTTTCACTCTTTCCTGCATTCTCTGCTGAAGCAGCTGGTGCACCAGCACTGTTCCCTGCACAGCCAAACCCAAACCAAAATAAATCCAAACCCTTTCGGTCCCGATCCCTCCAAGTTTCTGCATCTTCGTCCTCACGCGATGCCGTTGCTAAATACTCTTTCTCCAACAGGCACCAGCACTTATCACTCGTTAACTGTCGAAACTCTAACGCGGCTTCTCTCTGGCTGTTAAGGATACGTCACCATCGTCAACTACCTCCTCAACTACTACCCCGCACTGGAGGTGGACAAGCGAGACCCTCGGGGCCTGACGGCGCTGATGAAGGCTGCGGTGCAGGGGAAGCATGACTGCGTGGCCGCTCTGCTCCTGGCCGGTGAGCATCTCCCCAGGGATTTTCTGGGATTTTGGGGGAAGGAGTGGCACTGCTGTTGGCACTGCGCTTGCTCCCCGTGCTCCGGGGTGGGACGAGGTGGGACGCTGCGGTGATGCTCTCTGCGTCCCGGTGTCTCCAGGAGCAGACCTGCGAGCGGTGGATCCCATCAAGGGGAAGACGGCCAGGGAGTGGGCAGCCTTCACCGGCCGCTTCGAGACCACCGTGCGGATCCGGAGTCTCCTGCAGCGCCCGCGGGCAGAGCAGTTCAGCAGCCGGTACCGGCCCGAGTGGCCGGCGCTGGCCGAGTTGGTGGCCAGGGCCCTGAGCCCCAAATCCAGGGGCAAGAGGCTGTCGGAGAAGATCCAATCCATGTTCACCTTCAGCTTCCCCCACGACCCCAAGGAGGACGGCGTGATGGACCACATGGTGAGGATGACCACCTCCCTCGCCAGCCCCTTCGTGGCCACTGCTTGCCAAACTGTCTGCCCCGACAGCCCCCCTGAGGTGGGCAAGCGCAGGCTGTCCGTGCCGGAGATCCTCGGGCAGCACGTGCCGGATCCAGATGCTGAGCCAGAACCCACCTCATGCCTCAGCACCGGTGCATCCTTTTGCAACGGCCAAGCCATGTCGGAGATCCGGCTCCTGCCACCACGCCGGCCGGCCGGCGGGCTCCTGAGCTTCCTGCCCCTGTGGCTGCAGCATGGGAACAGCATCTTCCCTGGAGAGCCTATCCCAAAAATCAAAGTGAGCAAAGACTCCTGCCCGCCTGCCAGCTCGAGGGAGCGGAGGCAGCGAGGGATGGACAAGAACCTGCTGCAGCCACCCAAGTGGAAGTACAAGGAGCTGAAGGAGAATAAAGCAGCCAAGGAGGCAAAGAACGAGGAGAAAAAGAAGAAAAGGGGGAAGAGATGCTAAGTGAGAGGTGTCAGGGTGGGGGCGAGGTCCCAGCCGTTCTCTTGGACCTGCTTGCTTTTTTGGCGTAAGGGTGGTTTCCTTCCCCAGCGGGATGGCGGTGCCTGATGGAGGAGGATGCCGTGGACGTACCCAGCTGAGACGTCCCAGCCCTCGTGGTCCTGGGTCCCCGGCCCCTTGTCTTCTCCCGCCTCGAGGGTGGACACCCCAGCCTGGCTCTGGTCGTGCTGGGTTCTGACATGCTGGGACCCAGCCCTGGGCTGGGCTCTGGGTCTGCCAGGGAGCAGGTCTGTGGCAGAAGCGGGTCTTTTCTCTTCTTTTTTCCTTTTTTTTCTTCTTTTTTTTTTTTTTTTTTTTTTTTTTGCCTCTTTGATCTTTCCGAAATCTTGATATTGCAGCACGTGGTGGAACGTGGTCGTGCAAATTAAAATGGAAGTGGTTGCCATGTTAACAGGATTGATTTAACAAATAAAGCTCAGGGTTGTTTGTGGGGCCAGCAGGAACGCTTCCCCCTTATTACCAGCATCCCCTGTCCACCCCATCACCCCCTCAGTGACATTAATTTCCCCACTCCTGTGTATTCCCGGGTCGCAGATGGACAAACCAAGGCTCAGCGTGGGGAAGCATCTCCACGCTGCAGGAGGGTGAACAGGAGCTCTGGGTGCCAGGCATGAGCTGGAAACCAAACCTGGGGTGCCCATGGGCTCCATCCCCAGCTGCAGCTTTTGTTCTCCAACGTTACCCAGGACAGGACCCAGTGGTCCCTGTTCCCAAGCAAACCACCCTCCTGGAGCCCTGGGGCCCCTCACCCGCACCCATGCACCCCCCCGGACCCTCTCCCACAGGGAACTGTGCAGCTGCTTTTTTTTTGCTGGGTGCTGGCTCACGCTGGACGGGCTGCCGGGCGGCGAGCTTGTGCTCCCAATATTTCAAGCTCCTCTTAACTCCGGCTCCCTCCTGGCACGCAGGAAGGTAAAACCGGGGCGCTGCCCGCCCTGAGCAGCCGCGTCGGCTCCTGCAGCACCCCAGCACCCAGGGTTTGCCCCCCAAGGAGAGCGACTGGCAGCGAGAGCTGCTCGAAGCCCTAGTTATCCGGGTAATAAATAACTCTTGGCCAGGCACGCAGCCCAGGACGGAGCCCCCTCCCTTCGCCACCCCCTTCTTTAGAGGGACAAAAGCCCCATCTCCCCACTTTTTAGGCTGCAGCTCTGCCTCGCGGTGGGTACCAGGGGCTTTGGGCCGAGCCGCAGGCAGGCAGGCAAGGATGCTCGTCGGGAAGGAGCTGCCACCTCCCCGTCTGTTCCCCTCCAGCCCTTGGCTCGCCATCCGGCTCCCCGGCACGTGGCTGCCCCTCCTTCGCCAGCTCCCGGCGGCGGCTCGCAGATGAGCCGGGGGCGGACGGCACATGGAGCAGCCATCGGACGCGACCACGCCGGCCGGGCTCCTGCCACGCAGGGGGAAGGGAGAGCCAGGCTCCCGCTGGCCCCTCATCCCCCTCTGCCACTGCAGGGACAGCTCGGCGAAACCCCGAGGGGCGGCTGGATGTGGCCCGCCACGGTCCACGGGTGCCCCGGCGCCCTTCCGTGGGACCAAGTCACAGCGCGCGGTGATGAGCGTCCAAACGATGACGGAAAGTCTCTTTTCGGCTTCCAGAAGGCGGCGGCAGGTCGCACCACGGCAGGCAGGGCCGGTGCCGGATCGCGAGTCGCGGTGCTGCCGGCGTGCCGGCGCTCAGCCCGGCACCGAGGCAGGCGCCCGTCGCCGCTGATTCACCCCCTCTGCCCCAGCCGGGGGGCTGGCACCGGCGCGAGTGCGGAGCAGGGCAGGGATCGTCCTGCCTGCGGCCGAGAGAGCCTGGGGTGGGTTTGGTACGTTCGTTAACGCGCCTCTACGGTCATTCCCAGCTCCAGGTGAATTTGCTTTCCCGCGGCGGCAATGCCGGAGCCACAGCCTGGTCCGAAGCTCCCACCCATCCCTGCCCTTCAAGTGGCCCAAGAATAGGACTTAGTAACTTTTAGAAGTTTTTAAGCATATATTTATGCCCCCAGTGACGATTATGGTTTAAAAAAGGAAGCCGCCCCATTTGGAAGATGGAAGCACGGGGACCAAAGCAGCCGGCACCAAACCTTGCCGGAGACCTGCCGTGCTCGGCTGCCTGGGGAAACTCCGGCCTGCCAGCTGTAAAAGCGAGGTGCTGACACTCGCCGTGTGCCTGCACCCGTGGAAGGCAGCGAGGGCACAGGATCCATCCAGGAATAACCCCGGGAGGGGCCGATCACCGGTCCGATCACCGAGACCTGTGCGCCGGAGCAAAGATGGTCGCGGTGATAAGGCGTCTGCAGGCACCGGCTTCCTCCCGGGCGGCTCCTATCAGATGGAAACTGCCCGTTTCCCCTGCGCCGGCTCTGCAAAGCTCCCGGCCCCGCTGTGGGCAAGGTCACGCGTGAAGGTCCCTCATGTTTTATCCTGGTTTTGTGGTTTTGTTTGTTTAAACTTCCTAGATCATGGGCGATAGCAGGGGAGAGGCGGCGGGCAAGACTCAAAGCTTCGCAGCCGCGCTCCCCCGGCATGGAGAGGCTCCGGGTGCCAGTTGGGTTCATGATGCAATTGGGGTCGGTGATGCAATGGGGAACGGAGAAGTAAATCAGGCCCGGTAACTTCGTTGGGAAAGAGGCTGCAATGCCATCTTGCACGCTGCCGGCTGCCTCCGCCTGCCCATGGGAGCGGGTCACTGTGCCGGGGCGAGCAGCCGCGAGAAAGGCAGGGATGGGGTTTGGAAAGACGCTGGAGGGAGAGGAGGGGAGACGGGAGGACTACGAAGCTGCTGAGAGGGGAGGGGGGGGTGGCCCAAAGAAGAACCCCGAAGCGGCAAAAGGGGAAGCGGCACTTCCATAGCCCGCAGCTCCGACGGCCCCACGTGTCCTGGGGGAGCGGGAAGTGCCCAGCCTCCCGCCGTGGGAACGGCCCTGCCGTCGGCATCCCAGCGCCTGCTGCTGCGGCATCTCAAGGGTCCGGGGTGGGGGACGACGGGGACGTGCGGGCAGGAGGCGCCGAGAAAACTCCCTTGGTCCACCCCAGCCCTGCTCCGCGCCAGCAGCCAGGGCAGAGCATCCCTAATGGGGTGACCGTTCGGCAGCACCCCCCGACGCTGCTTTACGCCCCGGGGCAGAAAACGTCCCCTGCCCTCCAGCCCAGGACACCGAAAGTGTTGTGGCCAGCGCCGAATAACCGGGGAGCCCCTTGGCTCCTCCATGACGTTCCCATCTCCACAAAGGTGGGATGCTGGAGCGGAAGGGATGGCCAAGCATGTCAAGGTCGTTGCCACAGCATCTATCCGGACCATTCCCACCCCCGGCGCCATCGAAGCAACCAGCTGCATTTCTGCCAAACGCCTTCAGATACATGGGGAAGGAGAACGTGATGGACGTCCCCCCCACCAAAGGCTTGGGTTTGCCTTGAAAGCCAGGAAACTGGGTAGGAAAGTGCCCAGTGAAGGACAGGGGTGGGAGGAACGGGTCGAGGGAGAGCAACCAGGATGGAGCTGGGGCCCGGTGTGCGGGAGGAAGGGAGGCTGGCCGTGGATGTGTGCTCAGCAATAGGAAATGCTTTATTAGCTGGGAGTGGTGGAGAGAAGCCAGGCAGGAAGAGGCAGTAATAAGAAACATTTTTTTGACTTCTCCCACATCCAGACCACAGAGCGCTTGCCAAGCGGCTGCGTTCGGACAACAGGGCTGCTGAACCGAGTCCCCAGGGCCGGGACGGGGACGGAGATATTCTTCCACCGGGACGGGCAACACAGCAGCCGCGGGAGCCCCCGCAGTGCCGGGACGGGCGGTGGGAGGGGAGCAGATCCATGAAGTTCCTCCAAGCCGGGGAACACGGCACAGAGCAGAGCTGCCCCGGCTGAGCCGCGCACGCCGCCTCCGAGCTCGGGACCGCAGCCGGGAAAGCCTCACCGGGACCAGGCAGTTCCGTGGGACGCGGATGCTGTAGGTGAGTGGGGAAGCGCTGCGTGATCGTGGGGTCCGAGGCTGCACCGAGCTCAGTGCTTCCCTCCTGATTTACCCCCGCGCAGCTGAAATGAGGATTTGGCCCCATTTCCTTCACGTTCGGTGGGACGCCGGGGTTGACGTCAGGGTTAGCGGAGGCTGGAATCGGGGCTCTGGCGGAGCCGGGAGCATGAATCTGGATTTACGCCAGTGCAGCGGTAGCAGGATCTGTCCCCAGGTCCTTGCTAAAGAGTTGAAATAATACAGGGCTGATACCAAAAGCCCAGAGCTGATATGGGAAATGGGGAATTTGGGTGTATTTTGAACAGGCAGGGGGGAAAATGAGGGAAAGTTGACAGCTCGGCTAGCAGGGGCCGAAGCGAGGGCGGCGGGTCACCGATAGCAGTGACGGCGCAAGACGCGACGCCTCGACGTGCCCCTTCTGCAAAGCCAAACCCCGGGTCCCTCGGAGGAGGGGTGGGCGAGGAAGAGCCGAACGGCCGCTGAAGAGGCTCCATTTTCAGAGCAAAGTGCCTAAAGAGAAACCGGTGCGAGCCGCGCCGTGGGAGCTCTGCCCCACCGCCGGCGTTCGAACCCTGCCGCGAGGTCGGGGCAGGAACGGTCCCCTCAAGGAGCCGCGTGGGGTGCCGGCCCCACGAAGAGATTAACACGAGCTGGTTTTGTCACTCCCTTTGCCTGTCTCTTATTTACGGCGCAGCGATGCCCACCGGTGCAAGAAGGGCCAGCACGGCGCAGCCCACCGGCGTGGGTCCCCGAGCCGAACGTTTCTCCTGCGCCGGCTGCACCGAAGAATGCAAATGGCTTTGCTGCACGCGTGACCAAACCTGCAGCTACAGGGAGCAGGGAGGAAAAACTCTTGTCTGTTCCCAAAAACCAGGCTGGAGCTTTGGGAGCCTGTGGCAAAGCTCTCACCGACTCCGACGTGGGTGAGAGCCCTTCGCACCTGCAGCCGGTGCCGGCGGCGGCCGGCACACTCCTGGCTCACCCTGCTTCCCCCCCGCTGGCACCGGCACCGGCACGGGGGTCTCTGCTGTGTCTGGCTCCCTGCGCAAAGGCGACAGAGGGGAACTGAGTCACGAGCCGCATCCTGTGGCGAAACCCCCCCCCCAGGAGCAGCAGAAACCACAGGGGAGGGCGGAAGCACCAGGATTGCAAAGCTCTGCCCAGCCGCTCCAGTAAGAGCAAGGGACCCTCTGGCCATCACGCCTGTCCCTGAGGATTGTGCCCAGCTACCCCCTTTCCCAGGTTCCCGCTGCCTCCTGCCCCATCTCCCCCCAGCGGTCCCTTCGCTTTTCTCTCCGTGGGGTGGCTGGGAAATTCCCCTTCCCCGGGGCTGGGTCTTGCTCCAGACCCCCCCAGTCCAGCCAGTGCTGCAGCACAACTGCCTATCGCTCCCAGCCGCTTCTGCCAGCGCCCTCACCCCATCCGAGAGGTTTCAGTTGGGGTTTTTTCCTTCTCCTGATGCTGCTGCAAATCCCAAAGGATGGAAGGATGTAAGACAGTAACGTGACTTGCCATCACCCCCCAGCCAGGCTGGGGAAGATGCTCCGGACACCGGGAAGGTGCTTGAGCTGCAGGTCCAGCGTGAGGAAGGAGGGATAAGGGTTGGGGACAGGGATGGGGACGCAGGGGCTGGCTTGACCCCGTTACAGAAGCACCCGGGATGTTTTTCCCGTGGGATGCCAGGGGCGGCTCTGGGTTAAGGTTTGCTTTCTGTTAATGCCGACAATCCTTGTGATGTTGTTCCACGTACAGCAAAGATTTGGGTGAGGCCCTGGCTGCTTTGTGTTTCATGGCAAATATCCCGCAGCTGTCTAACGGCTTGGGATTTTATGGAAGTGCCCCCGAGGAGGGAATTCACCACCCGGGAGTCTTGGCTTCCCTTTAAAAAGATGCGTTTTGTAGCTCTCGGGATTGCAAGGAGAAGCGCTGTGCCTGGAAGCATCCTGGCGGCTCAGGGAGCAGCAGCCCAACTCCAGGGGAGTTTGTTTTTTAAAATAAAGCTGATCCTGGGCCAGTCAAGGGATCGGCTGCTGCTTCAGCTGGAGATCATCCCGAGCATCGCTCCTGGCACAGGGCACCCAGTACCAGACCCTGCTCCTGCCTTTCCAGCCCTGGGACCCGGTCGCTCTTTCCTCCCCATGAGCCACAACCAAGTGAGCTATTTTGGGGAGGAAAAGCCCGTTTTATGCCACGGCCGGAGCCTGCCTGGGTCAGCCACGTACGTGTGTGCTCTCGAGGGCCAGGCTTGCGTGACTTCGCTTCCCCATCAAGGCCAGAATCTAAACAATCTTGATTCCTGTCCCGGCAGCCCTGGGCAGGGCTCCTTCAATTGCAGGAAACGGAGACTTTGGCGTGTTTATGTCGGGAACCACGAAGAATGAGCCCCGGCCGCCGCCGGCCGAGCTCTCGGCCATGTGAAAGGGGCAGCGATGCCGGCAGGGCGAGGGGCAGGGGGTAGCGCCGGCTCCGCCGTGTTTGGCTTGGCAGAAATGTCACTTTTACAAGAAAAAAAAAAAAAAAAGAGAGAGAGAGAGAAAAAATAGCAAAACTTCCCCCAAAGGAGCAGCTGGGGAATTTTTGGCTGCCCGCAGCACCTCGGCTTGTGTCATCGATAAGCTCCGTACAAAAGCCCCCCCCCGGGGGCCGAGCTGCACCCGGCAGCTCCGGCTCCGGTGGGGGTGAGCGATGCAGCGTGGGGGCTTTCAGCTCCATCCTGCGGCATGGATCTTGCCCATCCCAGGGATCTCCGGCAGTGCCGTGGCATCACCGCGCTCGCCATGGCTGCCGAGCCCGTGGGGTCTGCCACCGGCTGTGTTTTTGCAGCACGGGAGCCCCAGGAATGGTGGGAAATGACAGAATACGGATTGCTGGGATAAAGGAAGGATGTTGGGGCAACACGGACATGGCAAGGTCCCCGTTCCGGAGTGCTCCCGAGCGCCACGGGACCACGCACGGTGTCCCACACCGCAGTCAGGAGGTCCCCCGAGCTCGGGAGATCTCGGGGATCTGCTCTCAGGAAGGGCTGTACCCCAGAGATCCGGAGCTGAACTCCTCTTGGAAGCAGCACATCCTACCCCGCACCCCTCCACCCGCCTTCACCCTCCCCACTGGCCTCCGTCGCTCACCACAGCCCCCCCAGTTCCTTCCCAAACCCCCCCGCAGCCATTCCCGGCCCGGCAATGAGCCTCATCACGGGGGCTGTGGGCTGCGGTGGGCTGCGGTGGGCTGCGGTGGGCTGCTTCTCACCCCCTCCGCTCTCCGCAGGAAAATGCCGTGTGGAGCCTGCGGCCGGGCGGTGCTGGCACTGGTGACCTTCTCCTTCGGCTTCGCAGCTGGTGAGTACCGAAACGACGCGGTGAAGGCAGCCCGTACCGGGTGCTCTCCGCCACGCTGGGGGTGGGGGGGTTAAAATAAACCCTCAGCTCTTTGGGAACGTCGTCGCTTGCTCCGCTCAAAATAAACTATTGCGGAGAGAAGCTCGCTCAAGCTCGCCCGGAGCAAGCGCCGAGGGAGGCAGGGCTCCTCCGGGACCCGCGTCGGCCCCAGCGAGGGGCTTCTCCCCTCTGGGACTGTGACCTGCCTCCCAAAGAGGATCTCAGCTTAATTAATTACGGTTCATCAAGTGCTTTGACGTCACCGGAGGGGAGGTGGGGAAAAGGCTTGCGTGCACGTGCTTTAAAACGTGGTTTTTTTCCCAGGGCTGATGGTGGGGAGCAGGGATGAGCTGCTCCTGCTCCCAAGGGAGCGTCAGGGTGACCTCGGGACAAATCCAGGCTGGGCGTTTGTGCAGGGAGGACCAAAGCAGCGGGGCTGTGCCGGGAAGGAACAGCAGAGCTCGGCAGGGGGACGAGTCCCCACCAGGTCCCTGTCCTGCCCAGGGGGCCACCAAATCCCAGGACTTACCCACCCAGCCCCACCAGCACCCCACAGCCCTGGCACCAGGCAGCCTTTGGGGCAGCAGGGCGACAGGCGCAGGAGGGGAGCCGTCCGTCCGTCCCCTCGCCGCCGTTTGTCTGGCTGCCCTCTCGCTGAACTCGCTGATTCCAGGAGGGATATTTTCTGCGCGAAAGGGCAGAGCTAAATCGGGAGGTTGGGAGCGTGGCCGCTCTCTGTGTCGCTCCGGCACCACGGTGCGGGGAAGCGCCGTTGGGACGGCCGATGAAAGCTCCAGGAAAGATCCAGGGTTTGGCACCCGGTTCCTGAAACACAGCGTCTCTGCAGCACCCTCTGGGGAGGAACCAGCTGAGTTTGGGGCTTTGGGTCCCATCCTGGCTCCCAGGACCTGGCTCCTGCAGGCAGCCCTGGAGCTCCCCCGTCCCCTGAGATCCTATGGGCAGGATGTGACCCTGTGTGCTGTGAACCTGTGCATCCCAGTTAATTCCAGCTGGATGCGTGGCCCCTCCGCTGCCTCCCCGGGAATGTGGGGACAGGCAACCCCCAGCTTTAGAGCTGGTGCTTGGGTCCCAACCAAGAGCAAGCAATTTTCCAAAAGTTCTCGGGATGGGCTTCCCTGTGCTGACCACACACAGCTGCCATCCTCAGCCCGGACAATGGTAGTCCCAGGCTGCCCGCTCTTGCAATTTGGTTTAAGAGCCTTTAGGACAGATGTCACTGTCCCCAAAGCCACCAACATGCCCCAGACCGGGCAGCGGGGTGGCCCCATGGCACAACGCGCCTCTTCCTTGCGCCCGCAGACGAGCTGGTGTGCGTCTGCGACGTGCCGCACTGCAGCCTGCCCACCTGCACGGGCCAAGTGTGCTTCGTCAGCAAGAGGAAGGAGGAAGGGACCATCACCCAGCACAAGGGCTGCTTCTCCCAGAACATCCTGGAGAACTGCCACACGCCCGTGACGGAGCAGTACGGCATGAGGTGCTGCCACTCCAGCATGTGCAACGCCGAGCTGGAGATTTTCCTGCAAGGTAAGGGGGAACGGTCCCCTTCAAGGAGCCAGGGCGAGAGGGGCAGAGCTGCGCTGGAGATGTGGTTGGGTCTCCAGATCATCCCCATCCTCACTCAGCACCTCGAGGGTCACCCTTTCCCAGGTGGGACATGGTCAGCAAGATGTCCTCAGCTTCTTGGGCTGTGCCTGCAGAGCTGCCGTCCATGGGGTTGACCCCAATGCAGAGCCACCCTCCCCAGGTCCAAGCCCAAGCACCAAGACCTCCATCCTCCCAGGTCCACCTTCATGCTCCCATCCGTGGTTTCTCCCACCCAGGAGAAGAGGCCCTGGGAAAGGCACCTTCCCTGCCCAACCTCCTCCTGATGATCTTCGTCCCGCTGCTCGCCCTCCTCATCCTCGCGGCGCTCACGGCGCTCTTCTGCTGGAAGGTGGCCCAGCATCGCCACCAGAAAAGCGACTTGGGAGACACAGACCTCATGCTGAAGGCATCCATGGTGGGAGACAGCACTTTAGAGGTGGGTGAACTCGGCGGGGGCGGCGGGGGGATGACAACACCTCAAATGCTCCCTCCTGGATGTGCCAGGTGTGGGGTGGGCCACCGAGCTGACCCCCCTGCCGCCCCGGCCGCGCAGGACTTGCTGAACGATGACTGCACCACGGGCAGCGGCTCGGGGCTGCCTTTCCTCGTCCAGCGGACGGTGGCTCGGCAGATCGCCCTCGTGGAGTGCGTGGGTAAGGAGAGGGGTCGCACGCAAGGGGAGGCTGCCCCGGACCCCCCCCCCAAACCGGCGCTTGGGCATGTGCCGGACCCCCTTCCCCCAGCAGCCACCAGTGGCATCACCAAGCCAGACACGGGAAGGGTGGTTGGACCTGATGACCCAACCAAAACCCTGTAGAGACCCCAAGTTCTGCCCCCGTCCTGCTGATGGGGGAGGGAGAGAGCGGCTGGGTGGGTGCGTGGCAGTTGGCCAAGGTCAAGGTACCCTGCGCCGCCCCGTGGCTCTTCCGTACTGGGAGCGAGCCGGGTTCATCACGCTGGGTGTGGGGAGGGCGCCGGGGACCGGAGGGGCCGCGTGATGCGGTGCCGTGGCTGCGGCAGGCAAAGGACGCTACGGCGAGGTGTGGCGAGGTGTGTGGCACGGGGAGAGCGTGGCCGTGAAGATCTTCTCCTCCCGGGACGAGCAGTCGTGGTTCCGCGAGACCGAGATCTACAACACCGTCCTCCTCCGGCACGACAACATCCTGGGTGAGTGGGGGGCCAAGGGGGCTGAGGGGCGGCTGCGCAGCGGCTCCACCGTCACGGCTCTTCTCCCCGGCCAGGCTTCATCGCCTCCGACATGACGTCGAGGAATTCCAGCACGCAGCTCTGGCTCATCACGCACTATCATGAGAACGGCTCGCTCTACGACTACCTGCAGAGGACAGCCCTGGACGTGGAGACCTGCCTGGGGTTGGCCTCCTCCATCATCTGCGGCCTCGTCCACCTCCACGTGGAGATCTTCGGCACCCAGGGCAAGCCCGCCATTGCCCACCGGGACCTAAAGAGCAGGAACATCTTGGTGAAAAGCAACCGGCAGTGCTGCATTGCAGACCTGGGTGAGATGGGGGTGGGATGCGGAACCCCGGGGACGTGGTACCCCAGGGATGTGGTACCCTAGGGATGTGGTACCCCAGGGATGTGGTGCCCCAGGGATGTGGTACCCCAGGGACGTGGTACCCCAGGGATGTGGTACCCCAGGGATGTGGTACCCTGGGGATGTGGTGCCCCGGGGATGTGGTACCCTAGGGATGTGGTACCCCAGGGACATGTTACCCCAGGGATGTGGTACCCTAGGGATGTGGTACCCCAGGGATGCGGTACCCCAGAGACATGTTACCCCAGGGATGTGGTACCCTAGGGATGCAGAACCCCAGGGATGTAGTACCCCAGGGACATGTTACCCCAGGGATTTGGTACCCCAGGATGTGGTACCCCAGGGACGTGGTACTCTGGGGATGTGGTACCCCAGGGATGTGGTACCCTAGGGATGTGGTACCCTAGGGATGCAGAACCCCGGGGATGTCATACCCCAGGGACATGTTACCCCAGGGATGTGCTACCCCAGGGATGTGCTACCCCAGGGATGCAGTTCCCCGGGGATGCAGCATCCTGGGGATGCAGCACCAGCACGGCACTGACCAGGCCCGGCATCCCTCCAGGGCTGGCCGTCATGCACTCCCAGGGCAGCGACTACCTGGACATCGGTAACAACCCCCGGGTGGGCACCAAGCGCTACATGGCCCCAGAAGTGCTCAGCGAACAGATTCGCACCGACTGCTTCGAGTCCTACAAGAAGACGGACATCTGGGCCTACGGGCTGGTGCTCTGGGAGATCGCCCGGCGGACGGTGGTGAATGGTGAGCGGCTCCTGGCCGGCTGCCGCGCTCCCGGCTGGCGGCAAGGCGCCGCGCCTGCTCCCTTCTTCTCTCCTTTTTGTTGCCTTTTTTTTTTTTTTTTTTTTTTTCTTTCCCTTCGCCCAGAAGATTAGCTGTAAATTATAAACACTGTAATCTAGTGTCAGCACCCGGCTCCCTGATTAAAGGGCCCATTAGACTCAATCAGCGCTTTGTTTGTTCAGCACTGATTAGAAAACAAGCAGCGTCGAGCGCTGCCTGGAAGCCGGCCATGGCCGGGACCTCCGGCCGGCGGGGCTTGGCTCCTGGGGATGGGGATGGACACACGGACGAGGTCCCCCGCATTGTGGAGGAGCCTTCTCGGGGCTGCCCGGCCAGCATCGCTCACCACTGGCAAAGTCCATTAGAAGCATTAATTAAATGGTGCACCCTAGTGGGTGAGGCAGGAGGTCCCCCCGAGGCACAGTCTGGCTGGGATAATCTCATTTACTGCCCCAGGGCTCCTTCAGATTAAACATTTACTCCGAATTACCAAAACCATGTGCTGGGGATGACCTTCAGCTGGTTGGTTTTAACCCTTCCAGGCACCCTCGCCCTCCAGGATGGGCTGTACGGCCCCGTGGCATCAGGGATGGGGGGTCCAGGGGACCCCGAGGTTCAGGCGTGACCCCCCCAGGGTGCGGGGAGCTGGTGGGTGCTCAGGGCGGCCCAGAGGTGTTAAACCCCGCGGACACACAGACATATGGAGGCACTAAAGGGAGATTAGCTGGGCCAGCTGGCGGGCTTGCCACGGGGCTGCCAGATGGAGGTGGGGGGCTGCGAGGTGGCATCGGTGCCGGGAGCTGGTGCCGGAGCTAGAACTGGTGCTGGAGCTGTTGTTCATGGTAGGGCTGGTGCTGGACTCTTGCTAGTGCTGGTGCTGGTGCTGGAGGCGGTGCTGGAGCCGACCCCAGGCATCCCGTGCCATCCCGGCGAGGTTCCGCGGTGCAGCCGGAGCTGAAGCCCTGCACCCCACGGGCAGCATCACCGCCGGGGGCAAATCGCACCGGCAATTCCCGGGGCTCCACGTGTCCCCCAAGGCAGGGTGCACGTCGGTCGTGCTGGGCACCCCATGATGTGCAGGGTGGGGGGTGAACCCTGCACGCTCCCCCGCTGCCCTCACACCACCACCCCCCTCCTGCAGGCATCGTGGAAGAGTACCGGCCACCCTTCTTCGACGCCGTCCCCAGCGACCCCAGCTTCGAGGACATGAAGAAAGTGGTGTGCATCGACCAGCAGACCCCCGTGATCCCCAACCGCCTCTTCTCCGACTCGGTGAGTCCCAGGGGGGCCACCCCCCTCCCATCCCAAGCCGGACCTCTGCTCCCCACGAAACCCTTCAATTTTCCCCTCTTTCTGCGCCTCCCCCAGGTTTTGTCGGCGCTGGCAAAGATCATGAAGGAGTGCTGGTACCAGAGCCCCTCAGCCCGCCTCACCGCCCTGCGGATTAAAAAGACGCTGAAAAAGTTGAACAATTCCCTGGAAAAGCCCAAGCCGGAGCAGTGAACACCGGGCACACACCGGAGCCGCTGGCAGGCTGCACCGGGGATGGTGGCAAAGCCAACGCCAGGACGGCTCCCGGTCACACAGGAGGTTTTGCTTGCAGCTCCCACCTTTCCCACCCCCTCCTTGAAGCCTTTTGAATTTGCAAGGAGGGAAAAAGTAGAGAAGGGGAAAAAAAAAAAAAGCAAGGGAGGAATTTTCCAGCCCGCTTATAAAAATACCCCCTGGATCCGTCATCTGACGCCGGCCCGTCTCGTCTGCCCGGCGGGGATGGCAGCGGGTGCCGGGGGCTGGCGGCCCATCCCAAGCCCCCCCCGGCCGGACGCCACGGCCAAGGGGCAAGCAAGCGCCGGAGCCAGCACCGTCCCTTGCCGTAGCCCCCGAGCCTGGCACCCAGCACCCCACGGCTGGCACCCAGCGCAAGACGCAGGCAACGGGTGCTGCCCAAACCTGCCTGCCCGGCACGTTGGCAGCGGGGATGCCGTGGGCTCGGCGGCGGCAGCAGCAGGAATTCCCCGGCAGGGCTGCAGTGCCCGGCGTGTCTCTTGCCGAAGGAGGTCTGGATTTCGCTGGGAAAGGATGGATCAAGGGGCAGCATCCCCCCGACAGGGCTGGATCTGCACCCCGGCGCGTCTCGGGGCTCCCCAGCACCGAGCAGGGCCTGAGCGTCACCCACGCCGCAAGGTCCCGCCGAGACAGGGGCTCCCACAGCCACGGTGGCTTGATCCTTGCCTGCCGAGCAGCCGGCATTCCTCTTTTCCAAGCCCTTTGGATCTTTGCCAACAGTTTGGCGTTTTCCAGGGCATTTTGGTGCACTCCGAGGCCGGCTCCAGCCCACGCCACTCGCCGCCATCCCCAAAACCACCCCCATGTTTGGGGCTGTTCAGACAGGACCGGGCTGTTCAGCAGAACCAGCTTTGCTCCGTAATTATTTAATTATTAAGATTTAATATATTTAATAAAGTGTAAAGCTATTTTATCGCTTAACAGCTGCCAAACGTCCCCCCACCGGGCGATGTGGCAGGATGGGACTCTGCAGCCCAGTGCTTCTGCATGGCTTAATTTATTGCTTCAACACCGTGTAGCTGCCGTGTATCGCTCCGGCACCGCCGGATCCCGCAATAAACCTCGCTCCAGCCTCGTGCCAACCCTCTCCCTGTGCCCACGAGGGACTGGGGCTGCATGGGGGGGGCTGTGGCTGCCAGCCCTCCTGCTTCATGGGGTTTGCGCTGCTGATGGGCTGGGGGTCAGGGCGAAGCCCCCCAGCATGAAAGGGGAGCTGGCTCCAGAGAGCACGGCCGTCGATGGGTTTTGGCCCCTGCACATTCCCAGTATAGCCTGGCACATTGCTGTGGTCACCCTGGGCTCGTCTTGTCCTGCCCTTTTGCCTTGCTCCCAGTTAAGAGACTGGGAGAAACTGGTCAGCAAAGGGCAGCTGCTGGCCCTTGGTGGGGCTGGCAGTGGGGTGAGGGGTATGTAGAGCTGAGCAGGGCAGGGCTCAGGGTGCTCTGCCCAGGGTTTGGGGTGCTCAGCCTGGGGTTTTGGGTGCCCTGCCCAGGGTTTAAGGTGCTCAGCTGGGGGTTTAGGGTGCTCAGCCCAGGGTTTGGGGAGCTCAGCCCAGGGTTTGGGGGGCCCTGCCTGGGGTTTAGGGTGCTTAGCCTGGAATTTGGGGTGCCCTGCCTGGGGTTTGGGGTGCTCAGCCCAGGGTTTAGGGTGCCCTGCCCAGGGTTTAGGGTGCCCTGCCTGGGGTTTGG
>JAVJGG010000017.1:1885022-1906581 GCA_035590195.1 Aviceda cuculoides
GGTGGGGAGAAGGAATAGGGGGGGATCCATGGGCTGGGGGGGTCCTGGGAGGTGGGGGGGGGAGTGTTCTCTGGAGGCATCAAGGACTTGGTGTAGGGTTGGGCAGCACCGAGCCCCCGGGGCGGGGATCGAGCCCGGCTGGGGTGGGGGACATTTGCCGGGGTGTGTAGGGGGTTCTTGAGCTTATTTGGGGGGCCGTGCCTCCCCCCACCCCAGAGGAGACGGTTGTGTGTCTGGAGGGATAACAGCAATTGGGGATGGGGGTCAGAGAGCGGGGTGTCCCCCCGGTGCGTGGGGGAGTCCTGCGGTGCAGCGTGGGGGGATGCTCCGAGGAGGCCCACGCTCGCCTTGGCTTTGGCTGGGAAGAGAAATGGGAGTCTTCCAGCCTGTCTTCAGGAGATAACGAAGGAAACTGAAATTTATGTGGTTTTTTTTTTTTTTTCCCCAGAGTGAGGTAGAACTGGGAGGGAGGGGAGGGGAGGGGAGGGGGGTGTGGTGGGCGCGTGGGTCACCGGGGGTGTTTTGTGGCCCCCGGGAGGTAGAGGCTTGGCGTGGGGCAGGCGCTGGAAGGGCGGATCAGCCCCCCGGGGTGGGAAG
The DNA here is from genome assembly GCA_035590195.1 of Aviceda cuculoides. Taxonomy (NCBI): domain Eukaryota; kingdom Metazoa; phylum Chordata; class Aves; order Accipitriformes; family Accipitridae; genus Aviceda; species Aviceda cuculoides. Next base: position 1,885,620 of record JAVJGG010000017.1, read on the forward strand.
TGCCACCATGTTGTTGCTGAGCCTCGGTCAGACCTAACGAGTTTGTGGCCTCTTCCCATCGGCCTGTTGACCCGGCAGAGGGGGGGAATTTGGCAGCCCCCCCATGCACCAGAGATTGCAGTGTGTGCTTAATACATAGCCTCTTCGAATCTGTGGCGGTTGGGTGGTGTTTTTTTTTTAAAGAAACCTTTCTAAAACCCTGTGCCTCTGGATTGTAACAACTGTAAATATTTGTTTGGAGGGAGGTGACTGAGGGAAAACTCTTTGTTTCGGTTGTTTGTTCTGTGGCGATCCTTTTTCTTTATCTGGGGGGGGGTGCAACCGCTGCCACTTCTGGGGGAAGAGCGAGGGGTATCAGCTCCACGCTTTTGAAGAGATTGGCCCTTTTCCCCAGCGGTGGACAAGCCCGAAGCACCTCTGAGCATCTGTTGGCCGGGACAGAGGACAGGCCGGTGGCCTCTCCAGCGTCCGAGGCTTCACCGCGCAGCCCATCTCTCTGTGGCTATCGGGGGCGATCGCTGCTTGTGTAACGCAGGTACCTGTTCCAACAGGAACCGCACTGAAACATTTTTTCTCCTCCCCAATCCTCTTGCTCTTCGTGTTATGTATTACCAACCGACTGTCAGAAGGTAATAACTTTGCGCGTGCAGATCTGGACTTGTTAGCCGCAGAAAATGGCTTTAAACCCCACTAGGGCGGTAGGTTAGGGGTGTATTTGTGAGTCCTGTTGAATCTGGTAATGCAAATGTGCTTTAGGGGAGAGTGGCTGTGCTTTGTTTTAACCTAAAGTAAAATCCAGCCTTGGGAAGGTGGCTCAGCTTTTCTGTGACAAATGGCAAAGCAGGATCAAATGAGACTCATCGCACGTCCGCTCTCAGACTTTCACTCTGCGTTTTATATACAGCTGGTGTTTATTTAAAATAAATAAATAAATAAATAAACAGGAAAGGGCCAATTGACTGTGCGTATCTCCTGGAAACTCGGCCGACTATCAGTGGCTTTGATATTGGGCTCTGTCGGGCTGGCTATTGTTTCCGCTCAGTATGTGCTGTACGTTTTTGTTTGCGCTGTCCGGTAAAAGGTGTGAGCTCAGCCTGGCTTCAAGGGCGTGAGGGAGCTGCATTTGTGGAGCTGGGTGCAGGATGGCAGGGAATAAGGACTCTAACCCTGCGAATTGTTTGCTGCTTGAGCAGCCATGATGCACGCTCAGTGTGCCTCCTCAGCCAGCAAGGGCTGCCCTTACTGTTGTGCTTTATGCAAGAGATCTTAACAGCTGCTTACTTCAGGGTGGGTTGGAAAAACCGTGGGGTAATTTCTGCGGCGCTTAGGAGTTGTGAACCTTTGTGTGCATCGGTAAACGGAGTAGAAAACACTTCCCCACGCTTCTTCCTTTAAAAAAAGGAAAAGGAAAAAAAAAGATTTGCCTCTGCAGCAATGGTTATAGGTTGGTTGTAGGTAGGCTTTGTTTGCATGCTTGAAATAAAGCAAAAGAATACTGTGGGGGGCAATCTTGGGCCAGCAGATTTTATTATTACCACCTGCTTAAAATATTTACCCAGTTAAATCAGGCAAACTCCGCGTGGTCCATAAGTTATATCTTACAACTTTCCAAGAAAGACTTCTCTAACTGGAAATTAAAAACAGTGTCCAACAAGCATTCTTGAACTCCTTCAGCTCCTTGGCCAGACAGCTCGGATTTTTTTTTCCCTGGGTACGCCGTCCGCTGCCAGTAGTGGATGCTCCGGAAATCGCTATTGCGAAAGGAGTGAAGTAAAACGTCAATTCTCTTAACTTCAAGCAAAGTTCACTGGGTGTTGACCAGTGGAAATATGTTCTCCACCGCACAGCCAGCGTGGTTATCTGAACAGACCAAGAAGGAATTGCTCATCTCAAGGGAGAACGCTGTGATGGTATTACAGGGATGAAATGTTCACTGGTGCTGAGCTTGTAGAGTCAGACCCTTGTATGTAAGCAGTCAGTCGTACAGGGTGGGAGACCTCTTTTGTCCTTATTATTTAATCCACTGGGTTTCCAGCCTCCCTTTTCTTTGATTGCGGACCCATATTTGCTTTTTTTCATCAGAAAAGCAGACTTCCCTGCACATTAAAGCCCCTTGACAAAGGCTTGCTTTTCTACTGCTTGCTGCCTTCTGTGGGCTTCTTGGAAGTAACCTGTGGACCGCTGGGTGCCAGAATATAACTCCACATTAAACAATGTGTTACTTAGACTCTGAAAAAGCATGTGCCAATTTCCTGAGAATACGCAGCATTGGTTTTAAATCTTGAAAGCCATCAATAATGACCTGTGCATCTGCCTTGCCGTGCGGCTGGTTTACAGGACTTTCTTCCACAGTACTGGTATGGTATGGGTAGCTCCTAAACTGGTTTACTGACAAGTTAGAACACAAAATAGGTGTCAGACCAGAGCCTGGAGAGGGAGTTCAGAGCCATATGTCTGTTTTCTGAGTGGAAGAACAACAGCAGCAGAAATGTCAAGGCTTCTTCTAATTAACCTATTAATGATGAGACTCCTGTCAATTCGCTTATTTAAAATTCATTTAGAAGCTCTCCTTTGTGTTACTTGAGTAGATGCAGAAAAAGTTCCTCACTTTAAAGGTGAGAGCATGTTCTTTCTGCCTTTTTTTTTTTTTCCATTCAGTGTATGTTTTCTCGTCAGCCGTGATGTGTTCATGTCAGGTTCAGCCTGTGCCAGGGGACTGCAGCCAGCTTGAAAAAGTTGGGACTCTTGTTTCCAACTTTAAATATCCTGGTATAATTTTTAGTTTCTGGATGACTTGCGTGAAAGTGCTTTTTTCATAGTACTTTGTAGCTAATTTTAACTGTTTCATTTAGCAGCAGTGGGTCAGTAGATTTCATAACCACCAGCGAGGAGCAAAAGAAATGTTGAGATCCAAAAGCAGGAGAAGTTGATGGGGCAGCAAAATGTAGGAAAGATATTCAAGGTGGTGGTACTGTATCCACAGAAGAGCAAATCTATACTCATTTCTTCAGCTCCTGTTGTAAGGAAACAGGGGCAGTGTGGGCACCCAGAACTAGCCTTGCACTTGATTTTGGAGGTGGTGGGTGTAGGTGAGCTGGCTGGGGCTTGGAGAAAATACTGGTGTGCTATACAAGGTGGGTATTTTGGACTCGGACGTGTCCTAGATAAGGATGTAGGGATCCCAGTTGTTGACCCCAGGCAGCAGAAGAATCGAGGTGGATATAATGGAAAGTAAATCTTTGTTTTTAAAGTCTTCAGCAGATGTCTTTGAGTGTCTTGGGGTCATATGGTTGAAAGAGGAGCATGAAGGGACTCCTGGAACAGACCTCTGCTCCCTTGCCACAAGGGAATGGATTTTATTCCTAACCTGCTCTTAGGCAAAACACTCTGTGATAAAGGTTATTCTTTATTTATTTCAGCACAGCATATAGCAAGACACTGAAAGGTATTTCTTTCTTCCAAGCATGTTTACACATGTTCCCTCTCTTCATTATAGCATCTAAAGAAACAGCAGAGGTACAAACCCAATTGTTTTCCATTTCTCTTGCTAACATTATGCTGCTGCAGCATTAAAACATCACTACCAGATTGGGTCTCATTAAGTTAGGTGCTGTACAGAGACATAATAAATTGCAGCTCCTGTTCCAGAGCGTTATAAAGGCTCAGAAGTCAGGGGAATCATTGTTCTTCCAGCCTTGATTCAAACTGTTGAAAAAGAACAGCAGCTTACAATCTCTGCAAAAATCTGTTTATCTGGTAAATACGTGGGTGGTTATTGGCAATTTTACCAATGATCATCTTCAGGTTAATTATCTTAATACATCTTGATCAGGTAGTGTTTAGCCCTGAGAAAATGTCATCTTGCATAGCACAGCTTCAGGAGATTTTGGAAAATGTATTCCAAAAGGTGGTTAACACCATTACATTAGATTTTGCTGTGAAAGTTTCCTGTCTAGCTGCAGAGACATCTTGACACATGCAATCCTGTGTGAGAATAAATATGTGCAAAATGAGCTCAGATAGTTGCTGGGGAAAAAAAAGAAATGTTCTTTGACTGTCAGAGCTTAATATTTTAGTCTCACTGGAGCCTGGAGCTCTAATCCAGGGACCCCCACCTGTTTGGATTCATTTTGTAAATACGCATCACCTTTAACGGGGGAATTTGGTACAAGACGGCCTTCTCTTGTTTTCCTCTCTGCTGTAGTTAATGCAAAGGGATGCTAACACTTCCGTGCCCCTGGTTCCTGCTGGGAGCAATGCTGCTGCTGCCTGTAACCCGTGACCCTCGCTGTGTACCTCATGGGGAGCAGAAGCGACTCTGGGGCTCAGGGTGGTCACTGGAAGGAGCCCTGGGCTGCATGAGTTGAGGATCAGAGAGAGTTTGTCTTTTGGCAGTGCTGGCTGACCGCTCTGGTTTTTAGGAAGAGGAGGACCCACACCGGGCTGGCTTGCTCCTGCGATTGATGTCACGACCGCCTGCACTCTGCCTTGGATTAAATCACAGTGAGGGTTTGCTTCAGTGTAAATATGAATCTGATCCATCTCTTGAGTGAGAACAAAGCTTTCGTTCTGAGGATCTGAAGCTTAATGTTAGGCTTGTTTAAACAGCTTCTTTAAAGGGTTGGGTTTGTCTCTGAGCAGGATGTCAGAGAGTGTGCTGAGCAGATAGAGCAGACTCTGCTGCCAACTTCTGCAGCACCTTCCATGCAGACTCATCCCCGGGCATTCTGCGAGAGGGGAGCTCACCGCCCCAGCAGTGTGAACTGCTCTTTTGTTTTCCTTTGCCCCATCTATTTTCTTCAGCCCAGTCAGTTTCTTTTATTAAGTAGATTATATGTTTTGCTCAATAGGAGCTTTTCTTCCCAAATAAAAAGAATGCTCTTGGCTTGAAAAATGCTTTTTTTTGACTCCTGTCTCCTTTTGCTTCACCCAGGCCTCCCTCGCTGCTCTCGGGAGCACGCGAGATGCCTGGCGGGGGGGCTCTGTGTACCTGTCCATTTTCTGACCCCCACCCAAGGGGAAACAACATACTGATATGAGAAGAATTTTCCTTTCTGCTTAATCAAACTTGAAATGCCGGACCCGCGCAGGTTGCCCTGTAATTCTCCATTCTGACGGAAGCTCCCCGGTTCCCGGCGAGCCCCGGTGCAGACAGGCCTTTCCTCCCTGGCATGGCCGGTGCCTGCGGGAGTGGGGCCCTTCTCTCTGCAGCGCTGGCAGCCAGCGGTAGGTGATGCTTGGGGAGGATATGGTTGTAGTGATAGTAGATGTATATCCTGGGCTTTTTCAGAATAAAAATAAAGACAAGAGTTGACTCCTGGCTGTGCAAGGGAGGCTGGAGCTGGACTTCAGCTTCTACCCAGGGATCTGACCATCTTTCATAAAATTTGAGAGTGCCTACGTGCAGCCTAGAGGTTCTGGACAGGAATGTCTGGAAAGCCCCTTGAGGGTCTCTCATAAAAGATATAGAGAAGTACACGCATGTGCTGAAGGCTTCATCTCTTTGTTCACACTGCTCTCCTTACCATAGGGGGTTTTGAGATGCAAACATAAGAACTGCTGTTAAAAAAAAAGCAGTTGTCTCAAAGGGGGGAACATCAGACGACACCACGAGGTGAAGTGAGGTCGTGCTCTGTGGGGCATGCCCCTCCTTAGCAGGAAACTTCTGCTTTCTGTGCAGAACAGATAAGGATCTTCCTACTCTGTCCCTGTGCACTGGGGCTCTGGTATCATACCTTGCAGGTAAACTGATTTCTTTTTTCTTTTAATTCTACAAATGAAACTGAGCAGATACAACCAGCTTCTCTGCTTTCCTTCTCAAAGGCATTCTTAGTTTCAGGCCACATACTTCAATAAGAAGTTTACAAAACCAGTTTTATTAGGGCATTGAAGTGTTTTGTTTACTTCTGAGCTTCTGGAAGCAAAACTGCTGTAGCCTCTATCTTGGGTTTGAGACCTTAGAAATTATTATAGCAGGAACAAAGTTCAGTTTTGCTGTATCTAAATCGAGTTGAAAAGAGCCTACATGGTGAAACATGTGTGGTTTAAATGTTTTTAATTTGTACCTTGAGTTTTTGATAAAGTAATAAAGGAGATGCTTTAAAACACTATTTCCTTTTAAGTATACTTGAAGGTAGGAATGCGCCCTGGCTGCTCTTTCCTTTCTCATGTTTTCATAAAATCTCCATTATAACCAACCTTTGTCCCCCCCAAGTGTGCGTATTTTTCAGAAGAATTGTATTTTCTGTGCTCTGCTGACCACTGGAAAACACTGTACTCAGAGCTGTTTGTTGAGTTGAACATTAGTGGGTTTTTTCCTTTCATTATAAAGTTTCCCCTTAAAAGCTGCATAATTGATGGGTATGGTGCTCTCAACCCTTCTCAATATGGTTCAATCTCAGGGTCTGCCCTGTCCATTTTCTAGTCTATGTCCCTTTTCCTTGGCCTGTGCTAAGCACATAATAATAAGCTACGTTTGCTCATGATGCTTTTTAAAGACATCTCACTTAACAGCTCTTCTGGGTTTTACTGGCTTTTTACTGCTTCTGCCGTTTTGAATCTGTTGGTTCAAAACTCACCAGCATCTGCATTTAGCCTGTCTGAAATACTGCAGCCCATCTTGGACCTGTTAAGTAGCTCACAACAGCAGCTAGGAAATGAAGAGCGCAGGGTCCAGAGAGAATCGAGTGAATAGTAATGCAATTAGCCTAACTGATTTACCTAGGACACTGGTGATAAGGGATAATGGGTGTCTTCCTCCTAAACGAACCCTGAGGTTGATCAGGACCTGCTTGTTTTTCGTTGAGCTCAAGGTAACATGCCCCCAGCAGCGTAACGCTCCACTGTGCTTTGGACCATGTGCTGGCTGGGAGCCAGAGGCTCTTCCAGTGCCATGAATATCCTTGAATGTTGATGCTCCTTAAATCTGGTGGTTGCCAGAGATGGTATGGCTGAGGGCTCAGCATTTCCACTGCCCCACGGGAAGGTGGCTGACACACACACACACGAGTGTTGATGGTGACTTTGGTGTATGGCTTTAGATTGAGAGGATACAAGCAGACATAGAGGATTTAGCTATCGGACTGGGGAGAGTTAACTGTGGCGCTTGTATCTTTTAAAACACTTCTTCAAACTCTCTCTACCTGAAAGACCATTTCTGCAGCGGGTAAGTACATGTTTCTGAATCCCTCCGGGGAGGCTGAAAGATCTGATGAAAGCTGAAGAAAATACTGTGTGCTGCTAAACAAGCCCCACCCTTCTTCTTGACATTGTTGTATTCGCTCTTTGTTCCCAAGGATGGTGATGCCTGGGGATTTGCTTACAGTTTTTCAGGCAGCTTGAGAAAAGCACAGTGACAGCTGGGAGGCGGAAAAATGTGGGAATCTGTCTTGGAGTTTCTCCTTCGCTCTTTACCCAAATAATCTTCGTGGAGAGCAGGCAAAATGCCAGGAATTTATTTGACCCAAGGTAGTGTCTCAGATCAGGAAAGCAGTTACTAAATAAGTGGCTGATCTAGTTGGGTGTAGCATGCTTGGCTTGTGTAGTCAGTTTGAATTGGTTTTGTTTTGGCATCTGCCAACCGTTTTTTGTCCCCCGCGAGCTGGGGTGGTCGTCCCTCGCTAACCCGTTAACGGGCAGCTCGTCTTTGGCGTAGCTGAGGAAGCTTGGACAGCGAGTTTGGGTGAAATCAAGTCTGTCAGTCTGAGCAATTGTTGTTTTCAATTTGAATTCTGACCCTAGGTTGGGTTAGGAGTTGATCTCAGTAAAATCTAGCCTAGTTTGCAGAGATTACTTCGGTCATCACTGTTAGTGGTTGCAACAGGGGCAGGAAAAAGGGCTGTCTGGACAGTCATCTTCTGGAAAGGCTCCTCTCCTTCCACATTGTATTTTGTGCTTAACTTGGGTTCTTGTGGGTCTGAAATACTGAGTATGACTTGTTCTGTTCCTAAAGCCAGTTCTTCCTGAGCCTTAAGAATGGCCCGTTCCTTCTGAAATGGGAAATTTAAAGAAAGTTTTCTCTTGTTTGAGGATTTGGTCTCCGGTGAGTTTTAAGAAGGTAGTCTTGGTTTGCTTTCTGCAGCTTTGACGTGTTTGTGCTCCGACTGCAAACAAGCAAACTCCACGTGTGAAACGGATGGCGCGTGCATGGTCTCGGTCTTCAACCTGGATGGTGTTAAACATCACGTTCGGACCTGCATTCCTGAAGCAAAATTGATTCCTGCTGGGAAACCCTTCTATTGTCTGAGTTCAGAAGATCTGCGTAATACTCACTGCTGCTACTCTGATTTTTGCAACAAAATTGATTTAATGGTTCCCAGTGGTGAGTAGAGAGCTAAATAAATGGTCTGTTTGAAGTGGGGAGGAGAGAAGCTGTCTGTTTGGGATTGGGAATAAGGAGTTCTCAGCCCTGTTTTCACTTCTTCCCTTAGGTTGCTGTGTGAACTTGAGCACTAGGTTTATTTCCTTGATCTGTAAAGTGGAAATAATAACACACTACTTCAAATTAAAATGTGAAGTTGCTTGAACTCCCCTGTGGCCGACAAAATGTCACCAGATGATGAGGTTGTACTTTAGGGTAGGAGAAGCTTCCAAAGTTTGGGGAATATAAGCTTCTGCTGCATGATGCTCTGTGCCCGCAGTGGCCTGAGGATGGTGCATGTTCCCTGGGCACAGCTCAGATCTCTTTTCTGGCGCTGGGTTGCGCTGTAGCCTGCCTTTTATCAGATAGAGTGGCTTTCCTTCTTCTAGGACTGCAGATCATTTCAGTGATGAGCCACAAGTATGGGAATGTTGCAGCAGCTTCAGAGTAAAGTGTGTGGGGTGGAGGGGTGCCCGGATTCTGAATACACAAAGAAGCAGCAGCCCTGCCTTTGAGTGAGGGTGTGGGAAACGTCTGCATCTTTCTAATTCCTGGGACAGAGAGGGCATGTGGTACTTCCTCATACCTCGTTACTGTCCGTTTCGGGCTGTTTAGTGGGTCATGTGAAGACTGCAGTATCCATTTTCCTTGGGTGCAGTGAAGAAATCTTATCTGTTCTCAAAAAGACAAATAATTGTTGTCTTCGGGTACAAGTCTTCACTGGGTGTTACAGGGCAAAGGGGAGAGAGGGAGAAATGAGTCCTTATTGACTGGTGGTTTTTTCTCTCACTTGAAGAGCTCGAGTGGAAGGCAAAATGCACGCTGTTCTAGCAAATTCAGCCCAGAACAGGCTCCTGTCCTCTTTTAAATAGCAAGTGCCAATAAACCCTGATCCCACAACTGAAGCACCGTCTTCTTTGGGGGGTTTTAGCTGTAGTTTGCCTGGTGACTTGATCCAGGTCCCATGTTAACGCTGTTACTTGATGTGTCCTCTGCCATCCTGGAACAGCAAGCTAAAATTGTCCGGGCTCTGAGAGGATAATTAAAACGCAAGAAGAAAGTCCTTAAAGAATGCTTGTGAAGGAGTGATAATTTTCTAAAAGTGTCTGGTTTTCTCCTCCCTTTCCTTTCAAGGACACCTGAAAGATAACGAACCCCCGTCGAGCTGGGGTCCTGTGGAGCTGGTGGCAGTGATTGCTGGACCTGTCTTCCTTGTGTTTGTTGTCATGATCATAGTAGTCTTTGTTTTTCATCACCACCAACGAGTCTATCACAATCGTCAGCGGCTGGACATGGAAGACCCCTCTTGTGAAATGTGCCTGTCGAAGGATAAGACCTTGCAAGATCTAGTCTACGATCTCTCCACCTCTGGCTCTGGCTCGGGTATTAAGATACGACTGGAAATGACGAATGAGAACTTGTAATTGTAATGGAGTAGTCTGTTCTGGGCTCCTGGTTGCCACAGCTTTGCACAGCTGCGAGGCCGTTGCCTCATCAGCCCGTTCAGGTTGCCCAGTCATGAGTAATGTGGAGGGTGTGTTTTAAATTCAGTCATGCGGTAGACGCTGTAGCCACAGCCCCCGGTCAGTGTTCAGTGCTTAGGCTAGTTAAGAGCAATAGTTCAACTCCTCCTTAACTACTGATGTGTAAAAATAGGTTTGCGTAGCTTTCCTCCATTTCTGCAAGAGGATAACTCGAACGGCTGCATCTATTTTAAATTTAGCCCTGGAACTAGATTTGGGTTGGAAACAGACATTAACTGCTAACCTGTGGGTTGTTGGCTTTCAAAGGAGGATGCAGGATGTCACCTGCGTCAAAGCTGGCAGGAAAATGGGAACCATCCCAGCAGCTGAAAATTTTACAGTGTGCAAATACTGCATTTGCACAGCCCATTTCATCCCAAAGAATCCTTGGGTCTTCCAAAGTGAACGATGTCCAGTGTTCACTTCTGTAGCACTTAAATCATCTCCAGAACAGACAGGGAAGTCATCGTTTTATTCATGACTTTGAGCTGTGAAAGCAGTTAGGTTAAAAAAAAAAAAAAATGTATTTTGCAGCAGATGGAAACTGTAGGATAATCCACAGAGGGAGAGAATATAGCAACCTGATATTTGACCAGGGAATAAACCTTTGGCACCACATCTGCTATATATAAAATGTTTTGGGATCTCTTCTGTATGCACTCTCAGCAGGTGAGCTCTGTAGTTTATGTAAGAGGTGGCAGCTATGTTAGGACTCCTTTTTTTAAGGGAAGTTCTGGGGTTTTACTGCTTTTTAGCAGAGTCTGTCTTCAACGAGTTTCATTCTTTGCATATTCAGGCTAAAGTTACTTTGATCTGCCACGGAGCAGAAGTTCCCCAACTGCTCTGTGCCTAGTCGCTGGTGGTTTGCAAGCTACTTCAAAGTGATACGCAGATGCTGCCCAAGCAGCCAAATGGCACATCCTACGCAGGAGCTACCACCATGTGCTGGTTTGGGTCTTGCTTAGGCTGCTGGTTGTTATCAAATGTAGAGCCTTCTAGGTTTGATGATGCTCTACTTCAGACTCTGGGGTTTCAGGAGTTTCTTTTGCTACAGCAGGCATTCATTCCTGCAATTTCTTGTCCATAGGTTTGCCGCTTTTTGTGCAACGAACTGTGGCTCGGACGATTGTCCTTCAGGAGATCATTGGTAAAGGCCGCTTCGGGGAAGTGTGGCGCGGCAGGTGGCGTGGAGGTGACGTAGCTGTAAAAATCTTCTCTTCACGTGAGGAGCGTTCCTGGTTTAGGGAAGCAGAAATATACCAAACCGTTATGTTGCGACATGAGAACATCCTGGGATTTATTGCTGCGGATAACAAAGGTAAAAAGTGCCCCGGTCCTGAGAGCGGAGACTTCACCAGCGTGCAGTCTGCTCCTAGGAGTTGCACTTCTTCACTTGGATTTACAATTAAATGGTTAAAGAAAACTGTCAGCATGCTTTTCAAATAGCTACGTATTTGAATGTTTCTTGCCAAAAGATGGTAAAATTACTGCTGTTGTTGAGAGGCGCGATGGTGCTTTAGCTGTACCTTACAAAGTTGTGTTTTGCCTTAAAGTTCTTTACCTTATTTGCCCCCAGGTTGGCTGTTGAGCTGTAGCCTTACCCAGCAGCTCTTCTCTGTACCACAAAGATGGGGTGCAAAATGCTCGATGGTTGTGTGCCATCCCTGTGTTGTATCTGTCTGAGCGCAGTCTCTTTCCTGCTGCAGATAATGGAACATGGACTCAGCTGTGGCTCGTCTCCGATTACCATGAGCATGGATCTCTCTTTGACTACCTTAATCGATACACAGTGACTATCGAGGGGATGATCAAGCTCGCCCTGTCTGCTGCTAGCGGGCTGGCCCATCTACACATGGAGATTGTGGGCACTCAGGGTAAGAGCAGGGTTTGAAAAGGTGCTGGGAATTCTTCAGGGGAGAATAAAGCAGAATTGACGAGGGGGACTGACTCGTCAGCACAGAAAACACTGGCTGATTCAGCTCAGATTCATCTGGTCAATATTGACTAGAAATAGAGTGATTGCTTTGGCTTGATGCAAAGTGGGTTAGCCTTGTGCTAGCTCCTGGGAGTTATATCAGCATTTCGCATCCCCATCCTAAAATTGGTGCTACTTGAGTGGGATGTTAGTGCAGGCGGCAGCTAAATTACAAACTCCTTACATACGCATCAACATGTCTGATGCCTGGGACGATGGGAGTTTATGTCCCTCTTGAGGCCTCTGGATGCTACTGCATCAGCAGTGCCTCCGAAGCGTAAGTGGGGCCTTTGCATACCATAGGCTGTCAGCACTGGCTCTGTTCTTCAGTGTATCCAAACAGGAAAATGTGTTGCAACACCGAGACTTTAACTAACGCCCTGAAATCCGGTCCGGCCTCTGCCGGTGTGACTAAGAGATTTCACCAGACCTTGACCCCCGCTACTTTTTATTTTGCTCTGTTAGGAAAGCCTGGGATTGCTCACAGAGACCTGAAATCCAAAAACATCTTGGTGAAGAAGAATGGCACATGTGCCATCGCTGACCTTGGTCTGGCCGTCCGGCATGATTCGGTTACAGATACGATTGATATTGCACCAAATCAAAGGGTCGGAACCAAACGGTAGGAGAACGGCGTTCTTGGCCAGCGTTTGAAGGCATCGGAGTGTGACTAACAAATGGTTGAGCTGCTGGTTGAGCACTGCTGAAATTCTCTTGTCTTAAGCATTTCCAAGTGTCTCACAGAGCGTCAGCATTGTGCCCAGATTGATGTTAAAGGGACGTCAGTACCTTCGTCTCCAGGTGCCATCAAGCTGAGAGGCGTGGGCCAGCTATGTAAACTCAGCACCAGGGAGCTCCTGTAATACTTGACAACAAGCTTGGCATTCTCAAAAACCTTTTGGGGCCTGCTGCCTGGAGCCTGATGTGCTTTTGGACGTTTTTACCTCTTTCCCAACTTGCTATTCTTTTTTGAGTTATTTTGTTCACTCTATTAGACCATGGGGCCCAGTTCTGTTCTGCTTAAGGCTGTGCAGAGCAGACTTTTGTCTGCTGGCAAGTGCCTTGTGGGAAAACTTGCCATTTACTGTTTTCTGGAGAATCCCCTCTCAAAATTAACATGCTGTTCCTTTTCTGTTTGGCAGATACATGGCCCCTGAAGTCTTGGATGAAACCATTAACATGAAGCATTTTGATTCATTTAAATGTGCCGATATCTATGCCTTGGGCTTGGTCTACTGGGAGATTGCTCGAAGGTGCAATGCAGGAGGTAATACCCCGCGTGTGCCCGTGTGGTTGGCTTGGCTTGCTCCTGGGTTTCCCAGCCTTGGTGTTTCTGTTGATCGGGTGTTGGTGAGGTTTGAGGGACCCTGGAGAACAGGGCTGCGGGACAATATGTCTGTGTGCGTTGCTGCCGAGGGAGTTAATAGGAGTGACCCGCGACCGCTGTTAGGACTGGTGTAGGTGGGGAAGTGGGGGTTTAATGCTCTGACCGGTGGCTGGTGTTCCTTTGGGTGGATTTTAAGGAAGCAGCGGTGCTGATCTGGTGGGTGACTTTTTTCCCCTGAATCGGTATAAATGAGTGTCTTGGCACATGCAGCCACAGGCAGGAGCGCAGCACCATCGTGCATGTGACAGTCCTGCTGCCTTCGTCTCAGTCGAGATTCAGTGACCCTGCCTCTGTGCCGGGAGGTGTTGATCGCAGCACGCTGACTCTGTTCCAGTTTGGGCAGCTGCATTTTATTTCCCTGAATTTTTCTTGTAAACTCAAATCCCAGATTCTTCATTTCTGTTCTAAATAACTGCAAAGTGTTGACGCATCTCAGCAATGAGTCATGTAGTCCAAACCAGGATCAGTCTGCCTTCAGTGAGCACTGTGGTGATTCTCCCAGGAATTGCATTTCCCCTTCTCTGCCTTTCAGGTATCCACGAAGAGTATCAGCTTCCGTACTATGACCTCGTACCCTCTGATCCTTCTATCGAGGAGATGCGGAAGGTCGTATGTGATCAGAAATTACGGCCTAATATCCCAAACTGGTGGCAAAGCTACGAGGTAAGGTCTGCTTTCATCTTCACGTCCCATTCCCACTCAATAAGGTGAGTAAAGAGTAAGTACTGTAAGTTGAGCTACAATTCTAGGAGGCGTGGAGGCTGTATCAGTGTCCAGCCAGGCGGTAGCAGCCTGGCAGACCAACTTGGGGTTGGGGGAGAGGAGAGCACTCACATCTGCCACTGTTTCTTGCCTAGGCACTGCGGGTGATGGGTAAGATGATGCGAGAGTGCTGGTACGCCAACGGAGCGGCTCGACTCACCGCCCTCCGCATTAAGAAAACCCTCTCACAGCTCAGTGTCCAGGAAGATGTGAAAATCTAGGCTCTGAGCCCCAGCAGGAGGAAACTGCACACAAGCTGCCATGCTAGAGTAGACGTGTGATGGAGGCCTACCTCGTGTTTCTGCCCAATCTACTGCTACCAACCAGACAGCGTGACCTACAGGCTGCTAGGTGGGGTGATGGAGCCTATTGGATTGCTCTCTTCCCTGCTTGGGTATGAAACAATCAGAAACCTTTTATGATCACCTCCTGACAGCGTGAAGACTTGAGAGGGACTTAACCTGAGGGATCTCAGCCATGATTGTAACTCTTGTTTCTTTAATGGAAATCCCTGTAAAGTTCAGTGCGTGCGGTGCACCCGTTGGCAGTGTTTGAGGCCGGGGTGCTAGGTGCTGGGAGTGGGAAGGGAAAGGGAAGGTTTTCTTGCCGTACTCTGAGGATTTTTCCAGGGACTGGCACGTTAATGCAGAAAAAGCATTTGCAAAACAAATGGTGCTCCCTTCTGAGAGGCTGAGCCTGAACAGTTTATCAGCTTCGTGAAACCATTTCCCTCCTTTTTCTTAAGCTTGAAAAATTCTAAGTCAAAAACAGAAATCTGACTGGCTGTCAGTGTGCGCAATGGTGTATGCATGCGCGAGGTGCGCGTGTCCCCTGTGCCTGTTCATCTCCTTCCGTAGACGTGCAGTGTCTGCCCGTAGGGTGGCTCATCTCTGTTCGTGCTTTCTGTGCATGTGCAAATCTAGAGTGTCCTTTTTTTGAGCTGTGCGCGCTGGTGCTCTCCTTGTTGAGTAGTGAGCATTGTCGAGCTTGGACAGGCTGCTTGAAACAAGATCCTTAGCTCTCCGATGGGTGCTGTGGCCTTGCTGTCCGTATGCCGGCTGCAGGAACTTCCCATCAGGTTGCCTCACTGCCACCCCCTCCCTTTTTTAAGACAAAACAAATGAGGAACTGACTTCACTCCTGGAATCCAGGTTTTTTGTCTTGAGCCCCTGGGATTTGTAATTCTTGGTAGGGTGGACAGAGAGACCTGGGGCGGGGAGGAGATGCCACGGAGCTGAGATGCATGTCAGAGATAGAGCAGGCACTGCGCCAGGCTGGAAGGAGACCAGGCCATGGGGAAATGCAGGAGACCGTTCTCATAGGAATGCCAATTCCCGAGTCCGCCATCCAGGCACCCTCGCAGGCGCGCTCAGCAGCGTGGGGACCTGAGCTGCAGGGAGCCGGGTGCCTGGGTGTGCTCTGCACCTCCCGAGAGGCACTCGGCGCCTGGCAGGATCTGACAGCGGGGTGTGGGTTTGGAAATCGATGTCCATCTTTTTAATATACATATATAAATATCTCATAATCTGGAAGTGGCTGTGTATAACTTGTGGGGTGGGGGGAACTGCATGAATTTTCTTTTGATTAAATGCCGAATCAGGGTGAAGTAGAGTTGCTTTGACTGTTGTCTACAGCTGGGCCTAGCAAAAATGGAAGTAGCTGAGGGCTGAGTCTGTCGTGCTGATTGCAGCATTAAAGGCAGTCTGGGAAGTGCGGTTTGTTTGGTGGTTAGGTCAGTATCTACGGTATATAACTCTGAAGCCATAACTTTTAACTGGAGTGGTTTTGATTATTTTTTTTTTATTATTATTATTTTATGGGAGGGTCTGGATTTTAACTTTTTTTAATATTGTTAATTCTTTATAAGAGAAGAAAAACAATCTATAATTATTACCTCTTGCCTGTTTGTTTGTAAAGAAATCACTGCAAAAAAAGAAAAAAAACCAAATGCACACAGCTCGATTTACACTGGAACTGTTTCTACTCAAACCTTGCGCCTGCTCTGTAAGGTGAGGTTTCATCTCTGCTCCGGCCACCGGGGTTAACTTTTTTTTTTTTTTTTTTTTTTTAAACACTCTGTTCTTGCTGTCTGTGTATCTGTCCATGTGTCCGTCTTCCCCCAGACTCCCTATCTTGTCTGTGACTTTGTGTAAAGTGAGGAGTGTGGTTTTTGCATCGTGTTTGGAGCCCTTTTGCATCCTCCCGCAGAGTTTAGCGGTCGGGCGGTGCAGAGCCGTCGTAGGAGGGCCAGCAGACTTCGGGCTGGTTCATGGAGCAGTGTGGCGTGTACGCTTTGTGAATGTACAGCTTCCCTTCCCTTTCCGATTTGTTCTGACTCGTGTCTCAGCCAGAGGTTACCCTGTGTGTCTCCAGTACCGTACGTCCCTTAACCAAACCCTTCTGCATTTAGAAACCGAGGTGGTGGGCACTTCGCAGGTACCCTAAAGACTCTTCAGCTGCTGTAACAGGACCCCGGCGATGGCCCGTCCCGGCGGGTTGGGGAGGAAATCTTAGCGACTGTGAAATAAACTGCCATAGGAAAGCCCATCACGCCGGTAGGTACGTCTGCTGCGCGCTCCTCCGCGAGCGCTGCAGGCTCTCGTTTCCGAGTACGAGTCTCCCGTCCCTGTTAACTGTGCGGGCTGCTTCTCGAGGACATTAAATCAGCTACGTAACTTGCACTGACTCTCTCACCCACCCCACCAACTGTAGCCACACATGAATCTGCCTCAGCGCTAAACCAAACAGCAGACAGCGGAGCGGATTAGGTTAGAAGGGGTGAGGGCAGGGCGACAGGGTATCCCCTATAAGCAGGATTGCAGAAGAAGCCTTGTTTGTAGAGAGATGCCATCATGAGATGGTCAAAACCGTGGAGGAGGATCCGAGATGGGAACGCTGACTATGTAGCATTTATACAGCACTTTTCATGCAAACATGTGCCAGGGAGGTGCAGTGCTTACTTAGCTGACCGGTAGCAAACATAGGAATCGCTGCCCGGCTCAGAGGGGGCTGCAGCAGCTGTGGAAAAAAATGCAACGCTACAGACAGTTCAGGACAAGAGGCCGACGCCGCAGCAGCTCAAAACGAGGAGGGGAGACTTCAGATACTCGAGGGCAAATGGTGTTGGGGAGATGCAGAGGTACGGAGCTTGTGCTTCTCGTCTGTGGTGCAGGGTTAATCAGTGGTACGCTGGCTTCGGAACAGATCTCTTGGTACTTATCTGCCCCTTTTATTTGTTTGGTTTTGTATATTTTATTAGAAACGGACTGTAAAATAGCCACTTAGACACTTTACCTCTTCAGTATGCAAATGTAAATACAATGTAATATAGGAAATCTTTTGTTTAATATAAAACAAGGCTGTCGATTTCTGCTGTACATTATTAAAAGTTTGTTTTATTCACGTGAGGTTGTTGGAGTCTCTCGCGGTTTGCTGCAGAGGGTTAGCCGTGGCGTAGAGGGGTAGGAACCGAGCAGCAAAGACTGGCAGAGCTTACAGTCCCCAGAGAAGCATCGGCGGGGTGGGGGGGAGCTTGTTCATCCGCAGCTAAAAAAATCTGCCCGGGAATCCTGCTCACCAAATCTTCATGTTGAACATTCCCCTTATTAGCAGAGATGCAGCTTCCGTCGTCCGCTGTGCGCTCAGGGGACGTCTTGATTGTAGCAGAGGCGAGACGAGGATGTGGCAGAGCGGGATTTCCAACCCACACAGGGATGAGCAGCTGAAATCGGGTCTCCCTCTCTGGGGGACAGCAGTTGGAAGCAGGAGGGGGTACGGCAGGCAGCTCCCCGAAGCATCCCCCTGGGTCTCTGTACATGGAGCCGCAGCTTCGAAGAAGGATAAATCTTAGTCCAAACTGACCAGCATCCCTATAAAATCCTGTTTGCTCGGAGGGCAAGCAGTGCTGTGCAAACTACCCCCACTAATTCTCCCTAATTAGAGCCTCCCGTGAATGAGCATGTTGTGAGCGGATCAAGGGGAAAATCCGTCGGGGGCCTGACGTCCCCTGTGGGCTCAGACTAAGGGCGTTGGTGGGGAAGGGGGAGCTGCCATCTGGGCTCGTCCCTCCTTGGTTTCCAGCTTTGTCTGCAGCTCCTGCCACGGCCCCCAGGAAACTCTAACCTCATCCTGGAAATCGAGGCAGCAGGTGAGGTGAGAGTATCCTTTTTTTAAAAGCAAAAATTGTCTTTACTCCTCCTCTTCTAGGAAATGCAATGGGAAAAGAGGTCTGGGATGGCTTTGGCCAAGGGGCCGAGTCGTTAACTGGGCTGCCAGATTTTGGGAACAGGATGGGATGTTCTTTGCTCCCTGATAAAGGGTTGTGGTTTGGTGTCTCGGGGTGGGTCGTGGGCTCAATCCTGTCCTTTCCCAAGTGCTGCCAAGCTGGAGCAGCTCAGCTCTGGGAGCACGCTTGCCTCCTGGTAACCCCTGGACAGCCTGCGGGCGGGAGGCTCGGGTGGAACGCCAGCGGGATTGTTACAAACTGCTTTTTTTTGGCAAATTTTAAATAAACATCTGGGCAAACCTCTGAATTCCAGCTGGAAAATTCCTGCTACCTCCCGGTGCAGTGCAGCAAGGGGCTGCCTGGAGCTGCATGACATGTCCGCAGCAGACACCGCGTCTGCCTGCCTCCGGGAATTGTTCTTTCCTCCGTGTCCCCGTCCTCAGCACGGGCAAAGCTCTTGCAGGAACGGTTTAAATCCTCCTGTCTGCCCATGTTGGAAGTGCAGCCCAGGGCTCCGGCTGTCCCTTGCCTCCGGCTTCTGCCTTGAATTAAACCCTAACTATGGCTTTGGGGGCGAGGTGTTGTCCCGTGGGGTGAAACAGCTGCGGATGCTTGGCTGGAGTCAGGCTCTGGGGAGCGGCGAAGCCCGGCATCGCTTCTGCGCGGGGGGGGAAATCTGATTTCTCCCCTTATCATCCCCAAAATGCTCCCTGGGCCGCTGCAGCCCCTCCTCGGTGCCCCATGGCGCGACCCCCGCCATCCCCCGCAGCATCCCACCCTGCACCCCCGAGCCCCCGCCCTCCCCGTGGTCCCCGCTGCCCCAACAGCAGCATCACCCATCCCCAGTTTCCCCAGGCTGGACCCCACGGGGGTCCCTACCCACGACCTGAGCCCGGACTGGGGCCATGCGGGGCGGGGCTTACCGTAACGGAGGCGGGGCTTAGAGCAGGACGGAGGCGTGGTTAGGCATAGAAAGAGGTGTGTTCTCCCAAACAGGGGGCGTGTCTAGCGCTGGCCCCGCCTCCCCCGAGGGCTGATATAGCGGCGCGCCGAGCGGCGCGGCCCGGCCATGACCCTGCGGCGGCTGCGGCGGCTCCGGCCGAAGGAGGAGGATGCGGCGGCGGCAGCGGCAGCCCCGGAGCGTCCCGGTCCCGCCGAGGTTTACCGGGCCTTGGCTGTCACCGGTGGTACCCTGCCCCGGGTGCGAAAGGTAGGGCTGGCGGCAGCGCGGGGGGAGGCGGGGGGAAAGACTTATTGGTGTCCCCCGTTTGGTGCACCGGGGCCAGTAAGGACCCAGCGCCGCCACCGGTAATGGGGTGGTGGGGGAGCGGGGGTGCGGGGTGTCCCTGTTCTGTGCGGCCACTGGTGCCTGCACCCTGTAGGGCTGCCTCGGCGTCTTCTGCTGAGCTCTTGTCCTGCCCTGGTGTCGTCCCCGTGTCCTCATCCTGACCTGGTGTCCAGGTCCTGCCCCGGTGACCCCCACCCAGCCTCTTGTCCTGTCCCAGCATCTCCCCACCCTGCCCCAACACCTTCCAAGTGTCCCTATCCCACTCCAGCGTTGTCCCCCTATGCGTCACGTCCCGTCCCAGTTCCTCCCCATGTCCTGCCCCAGTACCTTCCCTCTGACCCCAGTGTGCCCCCCAAGCCCCACGCGCTGTCTCAGTTCCTCCTCGCGTCCTGCCCTGCAACCTCCAGGGCGCAGGGACAGGCCCCCACCCCGCTGTACGTGGCCGTGTCACCGCGACAGCCACGTCCCCGTGGTCCCCGGGCTCTTCCCCGCAGGGAGGGCACGGGAACGGGGCACAAGGTACCCCCAGGGCCTGGCTTGGTGGGACGCAGAACCATTTGCCGCTGCACCCCTGGGAAAGCCCCTCTGCGGCGGCGCCGGGGCTGTCACCACCCCGACGCTCCCCCCGGCCCCGCGGCGCTTCCTGAGCGTCGGGAGGGAAGCGGGAGCGGAGCTGACATCCGGAGCAGAAGTGGCTCTCGCAGCCGTGCTGGCGCAGGCCGGGTCACGTGCGGCGTCCTGGCTCCCGCTCACCGGCCAAGGCCACCACCGGAGATGTCCCCGAGGGGGCTGGGGTGTCCCGCGTCACCTCCCCGTCACTGGGGTGACGTGGGGGCCCGACCGACGTGACGGGCGGCAACTTTCCCTATGGCCAACGCGCCCAGTTCTGGTGGGTTTGCACTTAAATTCCCACGGATGCGTTCAAGACGGGCAGCCCCCCGTGGTGGGTGACACCCGCGTGGCACAGAGCAGAGGGAGCTGGTGGCACCCAGCCGCCACCGAGACGGGCCACGGGCCGCTTTCGAGGCAGACCTCACGGTGACGCCGGCCGCACCGTGCCGGGGCTGCCGGAACCCAGCGGCCACGCAGGGGCATTTGGGGACAACCCCGTCACCTCCTGCCCCGCGGCGAGGGTCCCGCAGGGCCCAGCCGGTCCCTCCACCCGCCCACGCCTCCGTGCCCTTCCACAACAGAGACATTGTCTGGGCCGGGGAGGGGGGGGAATTTTGCATGAAAAAACCCGACTTTGTGACCACAACAGGGCCCCTCTGTGCCCGGGGTCCCCCCCGGAGCGTGGCGTGGGGTGGGGTGCGGCACAGACTGACGTCAAAGCGTGGGGTGAGCGTGGAGCAGATGTGAGGGTGGCTTTGAGCACCGATAAAAGCCTCGTTATGCCCAGCCGGCTGGGGGGGGGGGGAGCGGGGTGGTGGGTGCACCCGGGGG
>JAVJGG010000017.1:2138331-2151947 GCA_035590195.1 Aviceda cuculoides
TGGAAGGTGTCCCTGCCCATGGCAGGGGGGTTGGAACTAGATGGTCTTTAAGGTCCCTTCCAACCCAAACCATTCTAGGATTCTCTGATCGTTCCATGATTTTACACCTCTGGCAATATACAGACATGTACAGAGGAACTGTGCGTTATTCCAAAGTCTCCACCAACCTTTCACCTGCTGTGACATTAAATCGAGGCCTTTTTGGGAACAGCGAACAGATGAATTGCTAAAGAGATGGTTGAAAAAGCAGGGTAAAGGCCATGTGGGTTAGTAGGCGCAGCACAGAACAGATTCTCAAGCAAATCTGGCCACAAAAGCCTCAACTTCCCCATCTGTTCTGACCCTGTGGCCAACTTTAAGGCCTGTAAAATGTGACGATATTAATATAATGGTGAGAAAATAAATCCATCAGCTTATCCTGCCTACAGGGGGTCTTCAGCTTGAACCAGACTTACCAAATACGCCACAAAGGACAGGTAGACCACGCTGAGAACCGCAGCCCCAACGTACAAAGCCATGTGGTTCAGGGACATGACGTAGGCCACCACAAAGTACATGTTAATGCTGCAGATCAGGAGGATCAGCATGCCACCAGCTATCTTCCAGAACCTGCAAGCAAAATCAGAGCAAAATTGGGTGAGGCAGAGGGGCCACTCTTGCGTTTGGAGGAGATGTTCTAGGCCACGAGGCGAGGAGAGAAACGAAACGTGTGCCTGAGGCGAGCAACATGCCATCTCCTGCTCAGAGGCAATTCCTTTCATACTTACAGTCCATTGGCAAAATCGTTCATGACACTGGGCAGGCTGGTGAATGTCAGGATGGGGATCAAAGCAAACGGAAGCTGGAATAAGCAAGAAAATACAGAAGAATAAAGAGTGGAAATTGTTCTGATTATCTCAGCATGGACAAACATCCAAGGCTTGCTCATAGCTGACAGCATTTCCCCAAAGCTATTGTAAAGTGAGTCAAAGGGACTTCCCCTGGCTGGAAGAAGGAAGTAATTTCAGACCCTGGCTGATCCTCTCCACCTCCCCACAGCAGATCGACATCTCCTGACAGTAACTCACTCTGCTCGGCTGCTCCTGCAAACCCTTAGGCGCCAGAATCTGAAATATTTAGTGCTAGATGTTTTTCTCCTAGACCTGACCCCGCAAACCAGGCACTGCTGCTCACCTTAGGCCCCAGAAGCTGAAATATTTAGTGCTAGATTTTTTTCTCTGAGACCTGACCCCCCAAACCAGGCACTGCTGCTCACCTTGGGCCCCAGAAGCTGAAATATTTAGTGCTAGATTTTTTTCTCTGAGACCTGACCCCCCGAACCAGGCACTGCTGCTCACCTGGAGGCTCATAAGAACATTTAAGAAGTCGTTCATGCCAGTCAGGTGTTCGACGTCCTGAAAGATGGCGACGAAGAGGGTGGGGGTGATGGCGATAGAGCGGGTCAGCAGCACCCGGGCAAAACGGGACCACCGCAGGTTCAGGAAGCCCTGCAGAAAAAAACCAGAGCAGCTGCTGGGTGAAAACAGTAAGGAGACCTCAAGTGCAGCAGGAAGAGGGGGGCTCAGGGCAGGATTAAAAGCTGATTTGGTTGACAGGCACATCAGGGAGTTTTATGGAGCTTCCAGAACAAAAGCTGTGTGTCTGAGGAAGGGGACTCATCAACATGAGCTTTAAAGGCTCGGGAGTAGAGAGAATGGGGATGCAGGCTAATTACCTCCATGACGAACTGCCCAGAGTACGTCCCTGTCATTGTTGAGCTCTGGCCGGCAGCAAGGATCCCGATTGCCCAGATATAGAGAGCAGCAGGGCCAAAGTAGCAGCCCAGAACGACACCCTGGAACAGAGATTTTGCAGCCTCACGTCAGTTCAGTCTCACATCTGAGAGTGGGAACAAGAAAGAGCAGACAAATTCGCTTGTGACCAGATTAATCACGGGCGTGGAGTTGAAAGAGAAGGAATAATCCGTTTGTAGGAGCAGGAAAAGCGTTCCCCACGTCGGCAGTGGACAAGGCAATACCTCACGGGCTGCAGTTTTACCAAAGCAGATTCAGGATGGATGCAAGGAAAAACTTTGTCATGGCCAAGCTAATAAAAGAGGGGAACAGATAGCTGAGGAGTCTCTGGGGTCAGGTTAGGTGCAGCACAATTAGCAAAAGGATAGATAATTTTGCTTGGCCAAAGGGCTGGGCTCAAGGGTCTGCAGGGGTCTCCTCCAGCTGGTTTTGGCGATTCTTTTACAGGTCCCGGCCTTCAACACTCCCTGTTTACCCAAAAGCAGCAGCCGCTACCAGACAAGGACACCAAGCTGCCAGAGACGAGGCCGTTCCACCCTGTGGGACACTCACCCCTTTGTAGATATCCACTTCCAGTGTCTCATTGTTGTTTGGGAAGAGCGAGGAGTGTGGGCTGCTGGCATTCATGCAGACGTCGTTCTGCAACAACAGGAAGGGGCAGGAGGTTGGGTTCACTCAGCGAGAGAGAAGCGAGGACGAGAGGAAAAGGCTGCGCGTGGAGAGCAGTGGGTGCTGGAGGTCCCACGGTGCTGGGTGCCCCTCCATGCTGGTTTAAACGGAAATAATCAGCACCCCTGCTCTTCCCCCCCGCCACTTTACGCACAGAATCTATGGGCTCTGCTTGATAAGCACTGATAAGGCTCGGAGATGCCCCTCTGCTCACACGGTCCCCGTTACTGCTCCAACAGCCCCACGGTTCGGTGTCAGCCGGTCCGCGAGGAGCCAAGTCCCAGCCCCAACTCACCACATCTGCATTCGTCTTTTCAAAGAAAGCCTCAGCGAAGACAGTCACAACAAAGATGTTAATGATGAAGGAGACAAAGAGAGCGATGCAGGACTCGATGAAGAAATACTTATTAGCTTCTTGTACTTCCCTCTTGTTTGCACGGTTCACTTGCCGGGACTGAAAAGGGGATGGTAACAACAGCAGGCTTGAGAAACAGGAATTCGCTATTATATTACTTGTATCTGTAATTATGCTGTATTAGACAGTGGGACATGGGTCACTGGCTGGGAAGAGAACATGCTGGAGGGAAGAAAAAGCAAACCCCAACATTTGCAGAACAAGCAATGGCTGGTTTTGCCAGCATGGCGGTGCTAGCCACGAGACGCAGACTTCTGGTGCCACATCCACACATAAAGGACACACGTCCCAAAGCTCTTGCAGCTTTCCCTGTTCCAGGAGCCCAACCAGCCTCCTTCAGGGCATTTGCTGTGTCCCCACCAAAATAAATGCTTAAAGCAGACTCCCCGAGGGTGTGACTCCTCAAGTATTTCAGGCCTCCCAATGTGCCATCCCCGTACGTACTTTCTATATTAATCAGCACAGCCGCTTACCTTGACCAAGGCGGAGTGCAGATACATGTTGTGCGGCATGATAACGGCACCCACAATTCCCACGGCTTGCTCCAGCTGGGCCGTGCCACAGTTCTGGCAGTATGGGATGAACAGCCCCTTTAGCAGCTTCTCCTGGTTGGGTTTTACTGTGATATACTGGGCACAGAGACAAAAGAAATAGGGGTATTTGTAGCATGACACATGTTGCGCAGCTGCCTAGGCTGCCCATTTGAAGATACTCAAAAGCAAAAATGTGGCTGCTTTGGTAAAAAAAAAAAACCACAACGTGGCAACCATCTGCTGTTTAATAAAACTGGGGATGCTGGGCTGAACAGCGGGTGCTGGTCTCCACATGGAAGAGGCAGTGTTCGATACAGCCGGCGTGGCACGCCAGGGTATGAGCCGGATGACGGCCACATCGGAAACAGAGCCAGCTTCAAATGTCCTTAATTTTAAGTGTCTGCCCCTGTGTTTTGGTGCTGTTTGGGTACAGGAGCAGTGCAGGGGGGAGAGGGAACGTGTCACCAAACAGCGCCGATGGAAATGCAAAGAGAGGTGATGAACGTACCTCGTATCCAAACGTTAGAGCCATGATGGTAATCAGAAACCCAAAGAACGCTTCCAGTTTTCGCAAGCCTGTGAGAAGAGAAAGGACCATCAGCAAATTGAGAAAAGCTGAATCTCAGATTTAGTTTCCAGAATTCAGGAGGAGAAATTACCATATTTGTCCAGGAAGAGAAACACGAACGTGTCGGCAATGGTGATGAGCACGCCGCCCCACAGCGGGATCCTGCGAGAGATGGGCACGAGCAGACATCAGCTTACAAAACACTTTGACCTCGTCCGCCAGCCACAACAATACTTCAGAGTCCAAAATCTCTTTTTATTTAGGGCACTTGTTTGGGGATGGAACCACATTGTCCAAGGGTTTGTTTGCAGTCTGACAAGACATTTGGCTGCACGGGGCAAGGGACCGTAGGTTTGTTTTCTGAACAAATAGCTCAGGTAAGAGCTCTCTCCCTGAATCTCGAGAGCGAATCCCGTGTCCGCACTAAGAATGACAGGAGTGAGCGACACTTTTAATAGCTTCTTGGTACAAAATTGTGGTTTCCTGTTACGTTTTCACTTCCAAACTTCCTGGCTGAAGAGCACATCTTTCTGGCAGTGCTTTATTGGGAATATAAAATCTGCCAGGAAAGCTGCAGCCCAATTTTGGTGTGTTTCAGTTATAGCTAAAATAAAATCCAGAACCTGCAGTTCTCCTTACAGCTGAAAAAAAAGAAACGGGCACCAAAGGCTGAGTCATCCAAGAGAGCTAGCTCAGCTAGCTCAGATGAATCACCCTCTACAAGAACTTATTTTGGAATATTTGTAGGAAATAAATTTGTCTCTTTTGGCACACACAGTGTCACTTTCCTAATCCTAGAGGGGAGCACTCATTTCCTGCTGCCCTCTGACGACAAACCCAACTTACTTCCCCACAGACAGGAGGTTAATAGCAATCGCTGAGCCAATGACTTCTTGCATATCGGATCCAATGATAGCGAGTTCGACCATCAGCCACAGGATAATCCGAGGCACCTAGAGGTAAAGAAATATTCAACACCATTAAAAAGAGGGAAAATGTCTTCTCCCTTGAATTTCCTAGATGAGCACGGGGTTGTGGTGATCATGCATTCAGGGATGGTCTCCTTTCCCTGGCCATGGTGTGGAAAACATGTTGACAGTTGCCGCTTTATGGCTGGTCCAGAGCAGAAATCCAGGTTACCCGTGGCAATCCCCGGAGGAGGTTCCCGGGTAACTTACATAATCTAAATTACTCGCCTCAATACATTTTGCTCATTGCGAGAGTGAAACTGGATGTTTCTGTCTACGGAGGCGCTGGAAATGAGCTGGAAATCGGAAGATATTTCGCATGGTCAGACCAATGACAAAGTCTCAGGTGTTGGAGGAGAAACATCAGACTGCACAGAGTTGGGGACATCACCGAATTCCCCACAGCCCTTTCCCAAAAGACAGCCTCACTCATCTTCAGCTGAATGAGACGCAGAGCCCTCTCTTACACAAGCCATGACGATTTCTCAAGCAGGGAAATGTAACAGCCATGGAATGGTCTTGCTCTGAAGGGCCATTTCTCTCCTCATGATTCCTTGAGCTTATTTAAGTGGCAAGTATTTCAGCTTTGGGAGGCACCAGTCCAAACAGAAGAGCTGAAATCCTGGGTTTTATTCCTGATTCTGTCTGCAATTCACTGGCAATTGCCAGGACATTCGCCCCACCTCCCTCCTTGTGCTTTCCTCTTTCCAAGATGAGGAGGACAGCGACCGGACCTGAAGCATCCCTCATCTGCTCTCCTAACAGCCCGGGTTCTCAGCAAGCCCTTTGCTCACGCTCCACTAGGGCTACAATTAAAATCTTCCTCTAAATCTGCCTTTCTTCCAAATGTGAGCCAAACCAGAACGAATCAACTTAATCCCCCAGCTTCTCGGACAGTAAAGCAAGACACGATGATGAAAATATATCTCAGCAACTGGAACGCTTTCTCCTGAGGAGGATTTGGCACTTAACAGGCAGCAGTGACACTTCACGAGTCCCGTGAGACCTGCCAGCCCCAGCTGAGAGAATCACACTGACCCAGGCCCGTGGGACTATCCGCAGAGCCTCTCCGTACCGCTGAGGACCAGGAAGTCACCCACCTTCTGGTACTGCCGGTTGCACACTTCGGCGAGGTGCAGCCCCGTCACCACCCCCAGCCTCGCGGCCAGCCGCTGCAGGAGCAGTCCGATGATCGTCGCCAGCATCAGGACCCAGAGCAGCTGAGGGAGACACAAAGGCAGGAGTGGGTGCGCTGGGGCAGCCGGAAAGGACAGCCACGAACAAGGTCCTGGGTCCCCTAGGATGCCTGTGCCCCATGTGCACCTTTAGGAATCGCGGGCCTTTTAAAATACACGTTATTAATGACATTTGGAGGCTGTTCTACGTGCCTAGAGCTGGCACGGGAAGGATCCAAATGCATATAAAGCCAGGAGTCACTGCCGAAGAGGGTGTGTGAGAGCCTCGCTCTCCCCTTCTTCTCTGGGGTGTTTTCAGCTCAGCAGCAACAACTGCACTATCAGTACTCCTGCCCTAAGCCGCGGGTGGGTACGTGGGTTGCACAACTTACAGCGCTTAAACTGTAGGTTTCTGCACTGACCTTAAATCCTGCGACAGCCCCGGACTGTAAATCCGACTCGATGTTGCCCGGATCCAGGTAGGCAATGCTCATCAAAAAGCCTGGCCCCGTGAAAGCCCAGAGCTTGCGGAAACTGAAGCATGAGTGCTATTAAGGGGAGAGAGGATTGAGACATCAGAAGTCAGCCCTGTAGCGAAGCCCTCTCCTAACACACGGGATGCGTCGT
Organism: Aviceda cuculoides; assembly: GCA_035590195.1. NCBI lineage: Eukaryota > Metazoa > Chordata > Aves > Accipitriformes > Accipitridae > Aviceda > Aviceda cuculoides. The sequence continues at coordinate 2,145,080 of JAVJGG010000017.1, forward strand.
CCCCACGAACCATCCCAGCTATCAGGCATAAAAAACGGCAAGAGACAGACAGGGTTTGATTTTCATTTCCTCGCTGCCACAACAGAAAGCGGTGCTGCTAAGATAAGCCTGTTCTTTAATCCCATCCTAAACTCTCCGGCGATCTCTGGCCCTCATCTAAAGAGTTTAGGACCAGACTCTGGGACAGCCAAGGACACACTCTTGGGTGGGAGATGAATCCTCCTGTGCCTGCAGCCGAAAACGCTGCCTTGTTGCTTAATCAAATGTAAAGAGGGCACCTATAACCCCCTGCAAAGGGGACAATGCCGTTACAAAGGCGAAGCACTCTTGCTGCCTTTCCTTGATAAGGGAACAAAGAACTGAGTTCCCCTCCCCCGGCGCTACAAACAAGACATTGCTCTGCTCTTTAGCAGGTCTTGCTGCTCCAAGCTTTGCAGGAGACAAATCCTGAGTGATGAATCAATAACTCCCCAGCAAGCACAGGAGATCCCACACCCTCTTCTCTCCCAGATCTCCATCCCGCACCCCGGCTACCCTTCCCAGTCTAGCCGAGAAGGGGAACCAGCACCCAAGGGAGCGACTCAGGCCGGTACCAAGCACTCGTGGATTTTTCTGATTGGATTTTCCTGTCGGTGAATGGAGGAGGGCCCAGCCACACTCACCGTTTCATCTTCGGGAATCAGGATCTTGTTGTCGAAGTAGGTGGTAAAAGGTTCCTCCGAGGTGTCCGGCGGCTGCAGCGGGTTGCTGCTGCTGGAAATCGTGCTGACAACCTCCCCGTGCTCCCCAGAGGCATCCTCTGCAGGGGTGAAAGAGAAGCAGAAAAGGAAGGAAGAGTGAGTGAGGGTCCCTGGAAACACAGAGAAACTCGGCAGGGGTCTGGCAGGACCCACAGGCAGAGCAAAATGAGCATCTCCACCTTCATAGCTAATGCTAATTAGGTTATTAAGAAATAAATGAAAATAACATATACTGCTGTAAAACCACTCTAGGAGACCACACTGCCTTGCTCGAACTCTCCCTCTCCCACACGGTGAGAAAAGACTGGCTAGCTGGCAGTTTATTTATTCAGATTAATTTTAAAAAAGCCATCACGGGGCACTGTGTGATGTAATGGCAGCCCCACGGTGTTACTGTAATGATTAACTGGGAGTGAACAAGCCAGATCAAAAAGAAAAACGTGGCTATTTTTGTACCATTACAGAGAGCATTTCCCCAAACTCTCACGGCTGAACAGACCGTCTGTGAGGAGTTTAGTCCTGGAAGGACTCTGCTGTCCTGCGGAATCCTGTTCCTATCCAGGGAACGCACAATGCGGCACTTGTTTGGAAGCAAGTGACAGTCAGGAGGCTGCCTGACAATTTTTCCTTCTCCTAAAGCATGAGAGGCAGACGGGAGAGCCAGCCCTGATGAATTTTTTCTAAATTTAACTTGTGAGGAAGATGTACAGGGTTACTCCAGCAACGAAAATGCACATTCCCACAAATTACATGTTAAAAACTTGCAATACCACCCGATTCCTTCCCTGCCCACCTTCAGGAAAAAGCCCCTTCTCCCGAATCGAGCCAATACTCACTCTTGCTCTCCCTGCGTGGCATTTTGCCCTAAAAGCTGAAGAGCAGCATGTGTCCCGAGCACCCAGCCTTCGTAAGAGGAGGACTAAAACCAAGGCCAGCTCTTCTACCACGTTTCCTATTGCATCATCAGAGTAAACTGAAGTTGATTGCTCCTCCTTTTTCCCTGCCTCCCAAATACCCCGCAGGGCTGCCTGCTCTGCCAGCAGACCTGTTTACATAATGGATTTAGAGCTACCTGTGCGTGCGGGCAGCAGAGAGATGGGTCTGCACAAGACAGGCTTGTTCGTCTCGTTAAGCAAGGCTGAGTGAGCCTTGGGAACTGTAAATCTCCTGCTGGGCTCATCTCAAAAGCCTGATGGTTTATGACCACTATGATAATCAAGCGTACCGGGCAGTACATGGTAAACGGGCACACCGAATCCTTGGGGTGGTTTTTGCAGAACAAAGGCATTAATTAAACGGAAGGTGGATGCGTGAGAGCAAATCTGCTGTGCCACAAGGTGAGCCTTACCATAGGATGCTTTCCGGTCTGTGTCAGAGTTCCCCATGGTGGAATCCTTCCAGTGGTTTAGATTGGCCACGTTGGCTGCAAAGGAGAGGGGGGGAAAAAAAACTGTCAAGAAGGAGAATAAAAACCTACAAGAGAGCCGACTGATCCAACAGCTCCTGGCAGGGGCAGATTTTCTTCCCCAGCCCTTTTGTAGCTTTGAAGAACCTCGCAGGGCCAGGAGGGGAGTGTTTTGCCCGGGAACTGCTTGGAAACTCCTGTTGCAACAACATGAAGAAAGGGTGAGTGGACTGACCAGGCAAACCAAGGCGACAGAAGTATTTGCAAGCTGTCAGGCTTAGGACAGTGCCTGTTGTGAAACTCCAGCTAAGGAAACAAGAGTGGAATTTCCTTTATGTGCAGAAATTACATACCATCCCTCCCCTTCCAGGCACAGTTATTACATCCATGCCGCACCCTTTACAGGGCATCTGAAGTTTCTTTTAAGGGCACGATATCACTCTTTCATCACGGTGTGTTTTTAAACCTAACCCACACAGAAAGGAACCAGGATCTGGTACAGGACTTTGGGTGAAGCTGGCGTCCTCCAGGCTTTAAAAGGTCAACCCCACCAAACCCCTCAAGGACAAGGCAAAGTACCAACAGTATGTACGTTTGGTATGTAAAGCACTTAATCCCCATCAAAGCCCGTTGTATATTAACAGGAGGTTTCCTTATAACAAGGCAATATTGGTTCAGTGACGACATAAAAGGAAAACATTAGCCAGGAGTTCATTTTAAGTGATTTGAACCAATTTTAGGTTTTCAAATATTAATTTCCCAGTTCCATAACCAGCTCCAAAGGTGGTTTGTAACCAAGCCAGGCATGTGAAAATAATCCAGAGAGGGTTACATCACATAGGGCTGGAGCAATACCGTTTCTTGTAGGCAGCGCTACAATTGTTATTTGTCTATCTGAATGTACTTAAGATTTTAAAGTGTTGAGTCTAGGGCAACAGGATGAATAAAGCACGCTCCAGGAGCTCTCAACTCTGCATAACCCACCGCTCGTGCCCGCCAACGGACCTGCCAAGACGCAGTGCTTAGGGAAGGAGTTTGCTTTTTCCACTACTTTGCACATAATCTTGAGCGTTTGCTCTGGACGAGCACGTAGGAGAATTCCTCTGTGCTGGTGCGGAGCGAGGTGCTGAGATTTCACTAAACCATAGGATTTCTCATCCCACTTTTTTTTGCTGCTCTCCCACGGCTGCACACCAGCCAGCTCTGCCTCTCCAGCAGAGCAAAAACCCAGTGCCTAAGTGAGCGGCTTTCCCAGCCTCATCAGCAGAAAGCGGCTCCGGTCCAAGAGGTGTTCACCTGGGGACGGGAGGGCTGGCGAGGACGCTGGACTGCCCTGTGGTGGCATCACGACACAGCCGCTGCCCCTTCCAGGTTTTAATTGCCACCAAACCGCTACATGCTGCGGGGAGAAATGGTGAGTAAATCCTTCCTGCCACCTCGACCCCCGGAGAGGACAAGTGCCACCTCTCCAGCCTCCACAGTGACAGTGCCTCTGCCTGAGACTTCTCCCTCCACCAGCTCCCGCTTGGATGGGGACAACTTCAAGGCTGGGGCAAAGCTTTTATCTGTCACACACACAATTTTCTTTCTTTACGGGCTCCTTTTTAAAGCACTAAGCCTAAGGGCTTTCATTAAAAAAGCGCTCCAGTTTAGCAATAAGCCATCTTTTCCCCAAAATCTAATTCCTTCAGGAGGAACAGCGCTTACCGTGGCAGCAAGTCCCACGAAACACTCACTTCATTAATAAAGCCGAAGAGGAAGAAGATCACATGGTGAACATTCGTTACAGTGTGAGACTGACCTAAATATCTCCTTGCAAAACACATCCCAGCTTGGGCGGGAGCAAAATTGGTTCCCCTATCTCTGCCGGCAGCTGCCGAGCTTGTGACAGGCTCATTCATGACCCGACGCAGGGAATGCTTTCCCACACGTGCTGGCTTGGAAGCGCCGCCTGCGGATCCTTCTCCCCCAGAGCTCCAATAAAAGCAGTCACTGGCTGTAGCCACATGCGAGTATTTCACCCGCTTCCAGCCTAGCCGGGAACCGGAGAGCTGTCAAGAGAAAGATGGTGAAAATGCATCCGAGGGATGATTTTTGCCTGCTCTGTCTCCATGCCTGAGTGCTTTTCTAAAAGAACAGCTTTAGTGACACCCTGCCGCTGCTCAACGTGGATGAAATTAGAGGATAAAGAAATCGCAGGATTAAAACGGTTGGGATTTATCGCTTCTTCTACCCAGAACCTCTGTGAACATCTTCGAGAAATTCCTCAACACCAGGCGTGGGCTCGCCAGGCCACGTTCTGCCTCCTGGAGGTAAAACACTCACTGCAGCCATTGCTGGGTTTGACTTTATGCACCATGTTCACACAGGCAAGGCAGCCACCTTCCCGGGAGGAATATCCTTGCAATAAGGCAAAAAACCAAGAGCAGAATATCATGAAGTTGCTCTAATCAAAAAAGAAAAGACACTAGTGCTGCTGTCTAGACCTTCAATACCCGCGGAGCGAACAACGGATCATTCTTCCACGCACACCCTCCCTTTTCACTGAGGAAACAACAAGCCTTAGTCCAACAGGTCTTTTCTTCTTGACGGCCAGAAAGGCAGCAAAGCTGACAAGGGAAAAGCTGAGGAGCCAACAGCTGCCTGCTCATCCTCGACACGGAGACATGGAGGTTTGTTAAACAAGGAGCGCTGTCTTGTCTCACGCCGGGAGCAGTTCCTGTGATTGAGGTTTCTGCATCTGATGTTGGGCTTTGAACTCGGCTGGTTCCGGTGAGGCACCCCGTGATCATTAACTCTTTTAGAGTGGTTTTGGGGCTGACGTCTCGTTAGTGGAGCATGTTGTTCACACACAGGCACCCCCGTGGGGCTGGCCACACTGGGCAGCCCTTTATACAGTCACACCAAAAACCTGACCCCATTCCTTCCAGCTCATGTTATACAAGTCGCACAGGGGCAGCCCTGAGCGCAACACACCTCCCAGAACCGGAGCAGACAACCTGGTTAACCACTTGCCTGCTTTCCAGTCGCCCATGCCGCCCTGGAAAACCTTTTCCTCCGCGTGGACCTGGCGGAGAGTCACCCCAGGGCAGCAGCACCATGGGTTTGTGCCCACAGGGTTCCTCCTTGCTCTCTTGCCCACGCTCCTGCTGATGACCAGAGACGATAAAAGCAGGCTGTGACATTGCCTTCGCTCCCATTGCTGAGGTCCCTGCTCAGCCGCGCGGAGGCAGGTGACCCATCTGACTCCTAAAAGTGTCAGACGAGCTCGTTCCCTGCTAATTGTTCACCCCTTACCACGCGCTTTAGCTGGGAGATGACCTGGATGCAGGAGGGCCCCGAGTCAAGACGCGGTGGGATAAGCCTGCCCTGCTCACCCAAGTCTACTCTCCTAGAAAGACATAGCGTGATGTATTTATTTCTACGGAAGGAGAACAACACCTGGGAAACAACAACCTGGAAGCAAGGAGCAGCTCTCCTCCCCAGCCTGCTCGATCCAAAGGCTCCTGGATTTAGGAGACAGCCTCTGCAGCTGCTCCCCATCGTTCTCATCTGCTTTTTCCAAGTGGGGAAAGGCGGGGGGCTGATATGCACCTGAGACTTCACGTATTTTCACAACAGGTAATAAATCAAACTGATTAAAAAGCTCTATTCTAGCAGCAGCCGTGAGGCTTGGGGATTAAAAATGCCCTCAAAAAACATAAGGCAGCACCTGAGGCAGTGGAAATTTTGGTTAAGAAGTGCTGTAAAGTGGGAAAAAAGAGATGAGCAGTGTGGCTGAGCTGTGGGACCACTGCACAGGGTGGGGTGGCGGAACTGGGGGTTGTCATATTGCCCCAGATGCTCCAAGCCTTGTCCCACACGGAACACCGAGCCGTTACCTCATCACGGATCGCAGCATCCCGCTCTCCCAACAAACTCCTGTGCTCAAGAGCGTGTTTGACGGTTCCCCGTGCCCGTGTAATGAGCTGGGCTGGCTGCAGGAGAGATCATATCCCTCCTCCGAGGAAACCTCCGGCTTGCAATCACGCGAGTACTTTGGTCAGGGAGCTGCACCTCCGGAGGGTGAGGCTGAAACCAGGTACGCAAAGCCCTCTTCGCTGAGCTCGGCCCGGAACCAGACCGCCAGCGGAACCGCACCAGGAGCCACCGCCACCGGCCGCCCTTGTCTTCCCCACCGCAATAACCCGAGGCAGGTGCCGGAGTTTGGACCCCGGGGATACTCGGCTGTGGCTCTGCGGCGGTAACAGGACGCAAAATACACGTCCTGGATGGCTCAGCCCCGGCAGGCAGAGCTCCACGGGGTGGCTGCTGAGCGAGCCAAGGCTTTAAAAGCCGCCCTCTCGTCGCACCCCCAAGCCCCACAACGGAGTTCATAGACAAACAGTCTCGAGCCCTCGGATGCGCGAGGGACAAACCCGGGGCGACGCGGTACGGTTTCATCCCAAATCCCGAAGGGAGGGCACGGCGCTGGAGGATTAACGTGAGACCCAGCCCGCGGGGAGGAAGGCAGAGGATGAGGCTCGGGGGGGGATCCAAACTCGGGCTGGCCAAGCCGCCGGTGCACGCCAGCCATCACTGGTTTTGGCAGGGTGAGCAGCGGCTGTCCTCAGAGAGCCCCCCCGGGGCCAGGGGACACCCCAAGGTCACTGGGGAGCCGGGGTTCACAGGGCTCCCTGAGCCTCAGCGGTGGGGAGGGCGGGGGGGGCCCGCGGCTCCATGG
>JAVJGG010000017.1:2178036-2198881 GCA_035590195.1 Aviceda cuculoides
AAAAAAGCCTCGGCACCCCCCCCCCCCCCCCCCCCTCCGACCCCTTCGTCTCCCCCCTTGTTTCCAGCCAGCAACTGGGGCCGAAGGAAGGACTGGCCTGTTGCTACCCCATCCATCTGGGGGCTTTCGTTCTCCTCCCAGAGCCGCCACGCGCGACAAATCACTTTGCCGGCATTTTCTTCATCCGATGGGATTAAAATCAGCCGCACGCACCCAGCAACATCAATACAAAGCCTTTACCGAGCCCGCATCACTACTGTACAGGTCCATCGCACTTCTGGCACGCTAACAGAAAAAACAGAATTCAAATACACGTTGTCTTAACTACTGGAGGTAGCCAAACACGTACAAAAGGCGAGCGGCCAAAACACAAGCCCCTCTGCCCATGGAGCTCACGGTCCGGCCGCTGCCCAGTATTCATGGGGAGAAGCGAGCAAAATTATTCCATTTTTTAAATGACTTTCCTTGGCACCTTTATCCCCGACTGATGTACAAGGCTTCGGCAGCTCAGGGCAGGAGCCACAGCAGCTTGGGGCGTGCTCATATCTCTGGTCCAGGGCTAGAGAAGCGAGCTGCCTCAAAGCCAGGCAAGGAGACCGAGAGGCCTCCTCCTCTTTGCTGCTGGAATTAGCAGCCAGTGCCTTGCTTTGTCCCTGGAGTTCACATGGGGATCCTGGATACCCGTTGCCAGCACTCTGCTATGACCATTCCCAGGATTAACCTCTGGGTCCACCGGTTCCTCACCAACGTTACCCAGCTCTGGAAGCAGCTGGGAGGCGATTTTGGGGGTGAGGGGGAGCCACCGCAGTCCTGAACAACGTCTGACCTAGGTCCTGCCCCCGGCGCCAGAGTGAGGGTGCACCGAGCAGCGTCACACACGACAGAGAAGGGAGACGGGGACGCAAACGGTGCCCTTTGCACCGGGATGGAGTCACAAGCAGCGGCTGTGGGAGCTCGGCCAGTGCAAGCAAAGGATGGGAAAGGACTGAGCCAGCTCTAATTTACATCTCCAAGAAGACGGCTGGCCAAGGAAGATGGGAACAGAATCTTTTATGGCTTACAAACACAGAAGAGCAGCTGGTATTTTAGCAGCAGGGATGTGACTGTCGCGATTGTTGCATCCACCAGTGCCTTCACTCAGGGGCCCTTCTGGGCCTGAGCCTGGACCCACCGCACCAGCCTTGAGCTGGATCTCATTGCAGCCTTATTTAAAAATAAGAGGCCTGCTTTACATTCTATTTTTTCACCGCTATTTTTTGGCTCAAAACCTCCTCGGGTAGTGCCAATGGTTCGAGTCAGGCATCACCCCGGGCATCTTGGTCTCTACTGGGGGATCTTATGGACGGGGAATAGGATCCATCACCTGCACGGCAGGGCAGATCCTTCACCCCAGAGACTTCACTGCTATCCTGGAAACCTGCAGGGAGGCACTTTTGTCACCATTGAGTCCAATGGCTTTCAATAACCCTTTGAACTTGCCGTCCGCCGCCTCCTTAGCGCACGTAGGGCTACACCAACGCTGGGGCAGCTACGGAGGCTGGGCAGAGAGATGCAGGGGCAGAAAACGAGGCAGCAGGTAGACATCGCTCAAAATTTTCAGTAGATAGCCAAGTCTTTTTTTCTCCCTAAAACATGCAGAAAAGAATCCCATAGACCAAGCTAGTTAGCTATTTCTTTATCCAACTCAGCTTCACTCCATGTTTTGCTCCAGCTTTATACAACTAGATGTGTATATAAAATTCCTGACGACCCTACACTCCCAAGGGAAGAAGGATGGCACCACAACCACACCCACACCCACACGCCAACACCATTTTCGGGGTGGGTGGAGAGGAGAAAAACAAAGTCACCACCTTTGTCTAACAGATGCATTGTAATATTAAATGAAAGCTTAACAAAATCTTTTAAGAAAATCCCTCCCAGCCCTAGCCTACCACTCCATCAGCACAGTACATAGCGTATTTGAGACCTGCTCAGCTCAGCACGTGCCCGAGGGCCGGTTGGCTTTGTTGGGCCAGTTTAATTCATGCTCTCTTGCCAGTCTGTGAGCGTCACAGGAGCTGATGCCTCTCAGAAAAGCAGAGCACACCTGCCATAGAAAAAGGCCTCGCACAGGTTTTAGGTCCCAATGGCAAATTTTTTACCAAGAGCTACATGAGAGTGCGACCTGGTAACTTCAAGCCTCAGAGCTCCAGCAATTAAGCAGCACGTTACCATCAACGGCCATTTAGGTGCCGTCAGAGCAAGGAGGTCCCCCGCAAGAAAGACAGCTGAGTAACCAACAACTCGGGGTCTTCCCAGAGGGTGCCCAGGAGTTTCCAGATCTCTGCTCGTGTCCTTGTGCTGGAAGTGAAGGGTCTTCATGCGCAACGAAAGGATCGCGGGTGCTCCTCATCCCGTCCCCTCCTATTTTAAGATGATGTGGTAGCTATCATTGGTTTCAGCTGCAAAAGAAGCAGAGGTCATGAGTCACTCACAACAGCAAAGGAATCCGCTGGGTTGAGCGGATCTGACACAAGACCTCCCCAAGAAGTACGGAAGGGAAATACAAGACAGAGCCCGGGCATTTACGCACCTTTCATGGTGTCCAGAACGAAACAGGATTCGTCTTGGAAGTTCTGTATCATCTGAAAGAAGCCACGAAAGCCAGCTTAGTCTGAGGCTGTACTTAAACACAGCAGAAGCGCTTCACGGCCCTCAGTGAAGGCTTTGTGTTCTGCCAGTCAGCGACGGGCATAGATTTAGAGTACCGAAAGGGCTAGAAGCTGCTCAGGCAGGAGCTTAGTGCTCTGGGAGGTAGGAAAGGCACCAGCCATAAATATTTATTCCTTCCTCCAGCTCTCCAGAACTGAAGGTTCAAACCAGTGAGCTGAGAGAGGAAACCATCGGATTCTGGGATGCAGGTCTGAAAGCAAAGTCCTCCCACAGCAATTCCCCTCCCTGCTTTTATAGCAATGCTAGAAGAAACCCAAGCATGAAGGAGGGTGTTCACACAGTCCGGACTTGCTCAGGGAGAGCTGTTCACGCCTTATAAACCTCACACGTTTAAGTGAAATGCCCCCAGCAGCAAAGCAGCATCCCCACGTGCCAACATCCTTGGCTCTACAGATTTCAACGATGAACTCCGACCCTTCGGAAACCGGAGGCGACCGAGCAGGGCCCTTCCTGAGGACCTGCTCAGGGGACCCGTTCCCCGGGGTGCTGTGCAACCTCCGCAGCGGAGCTCACAGCACAATCAGACACAAACCAGCTGACGCAACTCAGTGCAAGAGGTCAAAAATAAGGAGCACCCAGAGGCTGTTACCTCGTCACTGATCAGCACGTGTATCCCCGTCGGACCTTGCTTGTAAATCTGGCTGATCTGTTGGGAAGAGATGCTGAAGAGCTGGGCCAGCTTTTCTGTCAGTTCCACCGCCGTCAGTTCCTCCAGATAAATAGCGTGGTACACTGCAAGGAGAAGAACTATTACAGCTAGACGCCAAGCACAGCATTGGTATCTACACCGTGGATGCAAAGACGCTTCAGCTAGTGCCACGCGTGCTAGCCCAGGGAGTGGACGCTTAGAGGAGCATCACAAACAGGCTGCTCTCTGCCCAGGAACATCACAGCCCTGTCACGACGGGACTGCGCACAGCCCATCTATCGAGTGTTGCTTTTCAGCTGGTTGAACACCCACTCTGCTATGCCCGACTCACGCAGCTATCATCTTTCCAAGCCCAAGCTGCTACTAAATCTACATGCAACTGCAGCGTGCCTCTGGTGTCTGCTCTTGCTACATGGCTGCAGCATGCCCTGAGCTACACGAGCATCAGCTCCACAGTAACTTGGCTGTCGTCAATGTCCTGCACTGCTTCTGTATTTCTGCAGTCCTTGCCCCAAAATGTTTCAATTTTGACTAGCATCAGCTAAGCAGCGTTTTGTACCATTCCTGGCCATTTTCAACCCCAGCAGGGTGGAAGCGCTGCCCTGGCACCTCCCCAGAGTTCCCCCTGTTCCCCCACTCCTGCAAAGCAGATCCTGGGGGGAAACGAGAGGATCCGAATTGGACCAGGACAAGGAAAGGACGAGCTGTTTGTTTTTGCACTTCCCGCTCCAATCACAGAGGCGGATAAACCGGCGCCTGGCTGCTCCACAAATGTAGGTCACTCATTGTTGTCTGGGCAATGCTGGATTCTCGCAGGAGCTATCATTTGTCGGCTCAGAGCAGGCAACATGCCGACAGTGAGATTCTGCAGCTGCCCGTTTGGCGGGCAAGGAGAAAAATCAGCTGGCTAGGACCAGGGCAAGTAAAAAGGGTTCGCTGCCATCTTCCGGCACCCTTACCAAAGGGGAGCGTGTACAACCCCTTGGTTTGTGTACAGAGCCCACATTCGGCTGGAGGTGAGCTCACACGTGAGCTCGCTGCCTCCTCACAGTGAGGAGAGGAGGACGACAGCAGCCAACGTGAGACATAGCAGCTGAAAACAAAAGCCACGGACCCTCTTTGAGTTGCTGTGCGGGCTTGGTGGGCTCTGATAACACAAGCATCCCTGGCTGTGAGAGGGGCCTTTCGCCAGCCCAAAACCCACCAGGCAGTGGTGTGGGGATGAGGGGATCAGAGGCAACTGGTGTGAAGTGCCTGTGGGCAGCAGCAGTGGGGCTGGAAACAGCCTCCCACCGCCTTTCTGTTTGCTGAACCCCACCCCCCGCGCTGTTCTTTTTCCTCTTGCCCTGTCAGCAGCAACCCCAAGCCCACGTGCCTCCAGCCAGGCTTCGAAACCCTTACCAAAAAAAGTACTGGTTACTGTGTCGCCGTCCTCGTGTTTCTGCTGGAGGTCCCTCAGCTGCTGGGACTCCTGACACACGTAGATGGTCAGTCTGGGCCGCACCATCCTATGGACAGAGCAGTGAGTGAACGCCATCATAGTTACCCAAGGACACTTCTAGATCCCAACACTTTGCCAGCGCTCTTCGCTCCCCAGTATCCTCAGAAGAAAAAGATATCGACGAACTCGTCTCGAAGCAAAACCATCGTGGTAATCCCTACCTTGCTGATGCAGCAAAGGTTTTTGCGAGAAGGGGACGAAGTCGCCAGGGGGACACGGTGCCAGCTGGCTACCGAGCAGCTAACTCGGACAGTCCGCTCCCGAGGACAGAGCTGCTGTGGTTCAGACCGAGCTCTGCTGGTAACATGCACCCTCCTTCTCGTTCGGAGTCTCACTTTGCAGTGCAAAAGCCGGCAGCGTCTCCCGTCCTTCATGCCCTTCTCCCCCAACACAGTGCGACCACGTTTCCCCGCTATCTCCCGAGCCATCGGAGGCAGTACATTAACCCCCTGGAATGCCTCCCACCCGTGCAGCTCTTGCTGCCCCATATCAGAGAGCCGTGCCAATCCCCCCCCCAGACCTTCCCTCGGGGACACAGCCCCCCCTGTGCCTCTCCGCCCGGCTGCAGCGGCGCCTTCTGAAATGCTCCAGCTCAGACAGGAGGTCAGAGTTAAACACGAGTCCCTGCTTCTTCAGGGAAAGGTGCAAAGGAATATTCCCTTTCCGGGAAGGTAGTTCCACTGAGAGGCAGTTCAGAGGATGGAGGACACAAATATTGTATCAGCAGGACTTTCTGGCTTGTGGCTGGATTCTCTGACACTCAGAGTAAGATAATTTCTAACACTTCTCTCCCACATGGATTTTCTTCCCCAAATTGTCTCTGGAGTGGTTACCCTGCTGGCTAAGTTATCAAATTTGACTGAATGAGGTTCAGGAAGGTTAATGAAACTCTGTTCTCTCTAACAGCAAGAGCCAAGCAAACACGCTAAACCAAATACAGTTTACCTACCATCCACAATCAGCTTTTAAGCAAACAACATACCGTCCTTTTAATGCGTTGAAGAGCCTGATGCCGTCCGCAGGGCCGCAGATCTGGATAACGTCTTCTCTGGTCAGCTTCAGTAAGTCTGCACCTACAGTTTTAAAAATCAAAAGGAGAGAAAGTCACACAATCCAGCCCAAAGTGTCCGGGATGGAGGGGCTCTGGGCACCACAGCTGTGCCAGTTCCTCCTCCTCATGCTCACAGAGCTCACCCCATTCCCAAATTGCTTCTGCCTTCTGCTAACAACCTCCCCTTGCTTCCCCCAGAAGGATGCTTGCAAGATTTTTTGCAGACTGGTTTTGCAAGAGCGTGTTTCGGTACAACCCTGCGTCCCGTATTATCATTTACAGCTGGCTATCTAGCACCTCGGTGACCCTGGATAACAGAGGCCGTATCACCAGGGAAGGAGAGGAAAATAAATGTGAAGCGTTTCTTTACATACAGTGCTTTCCCCCAGATCAGCATTTCTCAGCTTGTGGTAAGATCAGAGGGTGCTGCAAGCTCTTGGAAGAGTAACCACCCCAGTCCCCACTATTTTGCCAGCTGAGAGCGAGGTGAGAAATGAAGAACACAGCTTTCAGGGAGCCACATTTTATTGTGTTACAAAAATTTGTAAAAACATTTATATTTGCAATGGTAACATGAAGATAGCCTCAGGAGCAAGAGGAGGCAGAGCGACTTGGCACAGAGAGGAACAGACGTGGAGGGGATGTTGTAACCTACCTGAGAAGTTTCTGAAAAGCCGAGAAAAAGTGGAGAAGCGGTTTCGGTGCAGCCACTGCTGGGCCTCCTGGGGCGTGCTGGTGGGCAAGAGGTTCTGCAACGTAGGAAAAGAAGGGTCACAGCCTCAGAGGTGACGTGGAAGCATTTCCACTGAGGAATGAGCACAGGTCAGCTCAGTCAGTGTTTATAATCACAGTCTTAAATCGAGACCCTAGTGAGCCAGGCTCACAGCACACGCACAATACTGGCTGCAGCCTGGACAGGTTTTGATTTAAAAGGCTTCAGAGGGACAAAGAAAGAGGAAGGAAGCAAAGGGGAAAGCACAGTGAAGATCAAGGCAATAAGTAAAGGTCACGGCAAGCTACAAAAAGCCTGCTCACAGCTCCGCATGGCTGTACTGGACATTTTTCACCCTGTCACCTCTTTTTCCAAACAGGAGTCAAAAAGAAGTTATAACTCCCCAAAGATGTTAAACTAGAGCAGTCTCTTCCCCAGCAAACTACAGCCACCCACAAACCCACCCCCGCTCCATCCCCAAATGCCATTTTCTGACCTGTGCACCATCCTTACCACAAGCATAAGCTCTGAGGTGTGACTTACATCTGCGATCGGAGGGGGTGGCTCGGGCTGATGGTTTGGAGAGCCATTGCTAGGTTGGGGAAAGAGAGCCAGACAGAGCAGAACACAAGGTTAGCACCGCTCTTCCCCTTCCGGCACAGGATCCCGGCAGGCAGCAACCACCACCCTCCAAGTTCCATAACCAAGACCACCAAAACACAGGGACAGGCAGCTACCTGGCTGCGGCAACGCCATCATCGTTGCAGTGCAATACTTTGCAAGAACGAACAGCTTATGCTGGAGTATTAACACGATGGGGAAAGGCAGAGAGAAGCAGGCTGGAAGCTGAACTGCTGCTCAAATGCATGCAGGCTTCTCGTGCAAGAGCTGAGCTTTGCTGCAGCCAAGAGAGGTAACAGTACTCAGCTTCAAGGGCTTTAATTTGATTTTCCCCTACTGACACAGCCTCTTAGGCTGCTTCCACCCCACTGTGCACCTTGGAATCGGGCCCTTCCTTTCGCTAACGGTCACTGCCAGCTCAGACACATCAATCTCTCGTGCAAGGCAGAAATCGATAGCCAGCTAGCCTCTTCTCCGGACTTACCCTTCGCCAATGGAAAAACTGCTGTGGGAACTGTTGAAGCCAGGGGATGGCGCGTTATTGACGTACGTTATCTCTGGCCAGGGAGAACACTAGAAAGGAAAAGCAGAACAGTCACAGGATTGCTTTGAACAAGCACGCGCATCTGCTCCGGTCAGCACAGGTTAACAGCTATTTGCTGACCGACAACTGACTATGAAACAGAATTAAAGAATAAAGTAGGGGATTAAAAGAAGCCATGCCAATTCACTGCAGATAGTCACAAAGCTCAGATTTAGTGATTCTTAATCTCAAAAGGCCAAAAGTCACAAAATTCAAACACAGTGAGATGTGGGACCTAAACCATCGCTCTGGCACTGGGCTGACACACACGGCGCCCACCGGCCTGGGCAGCTCTGCCCAGCAGATCAAACCTGGATTGGGCACTGACGAGCATCCCCAAATTCAGCCAGGGAAGGACAAGGGCTCCCTCCCCAGGGCTGTTCAGCACCGACCCCTCAGACCATCGCATTTTAATCGAATGACACTTTCCACTAGCATAGGGAGGAAACAACAGGGTTTTCTGCCAGCTCACAGCCTCAGTGGCCAGTTGCCACATGGGCAAAATGAAGCTTGCAGGAAGAAGTAAAATCTTTTATTAGATGATCTATTACAGTGGGGAAAAAACCATAATGTTTCCATACACAAGAGGCCTTTTTCAGGTCTAGTAAGCAACACGTCCTCTGCCTACAAAATTTATCTTGCTTTTGTCTTGCAGCTATTAACAACTTGGCCAAACATTTCACAGCAGAACAGCCAGTTCCTTGCCACCTGTGAGCAAGGTAAGCCAGGTTTCGTTAAAACAACGATGCCAGCACCCCACCTCTGTGAGTATTGTAGTTTCGTAGGAGGGCTGGTATTTCTCTTTCTCATGAGGCGTTCGCTTCTCCATCTTTTCCCTGTCCGTCTTCTGCTTCCGATCAGCTCCTTTGGGCTGGAAAGGAGACACTCCTGTTAGATCAGCAGCACGGAAGGGTGGCAGCAGCTGGCTGGATAAATGTGCAAGAAATGCAAGAACCAGAAAAGGCAACTCGTCCTTCTACTCACCCACTTGTTGCTTTACAGAGGGAAAAGAAAGGGGGCTGGGACCATCTGGACAGAGATTAACTATGGCGACAGCATCAATTCTGTAACTACCCCAGTATCCTGATCTACCCACGCCCCCAAAATGGGGCCCAGAACATCTGAACAGGGAGGTGAAACATTTTTCAGAAGACACTTCTCCCGACAGCCTACGTTGGCTCTAAGGGGACAAAGGCCAGATTCTGGTATCACATATCTGAGCTGTGTCTTCTGCACCTTCATCAACCACTTGGAAAGGCGGCATTTCAGTGGCACAAACTGCACCAGAACACAAGAGCTCAATTATGTCCTTGCCTTTGCCACGACCTCGAAAAAAACCACACACTTTCTCATATGCAAGATTAAGATGATTTTACTTGCTGCCTTTATCAAATGCTCAAAGCCCTAAGGAACGCAGCAAGTCAGAGCGCGCCATTATAACCATCAAAGCTATCCTGGTGCTCCCCTTGGCAGAGCCCTAAAGAAATTCCCTTAAAACTTGGCCGTGCACGGTCTCTGCCTGCACTCGCAAGTGGAAGGAATTTGGCCTTGGTGGACCAACACAGCTGCCCACCAATGTGCGGACACCTCCTGAGTGGATGAACGCATCCACAGCACCGGCGGGGAAGCTTTAGGACTGCAACGCAGCCACGTACCACAGCCCTCCCGCTCCTCCAAGCTCCAAATCTCTTCCCTCTGGACAGCAAAGCTGAGACC
Source organism: Aviceda cuculoides (assembly GCA_035590195.1). Classification (NCBI taxonomy): domain Eukaryota; kingdom Metazoa; phylum Chordata; class Aves; order Accipitriformes; family Accipitridae; genus Aviceda; species Aviceda cuculoides. The sequence continues at coordinate 2,187,585 of JAVJGG010000017.1, forward strand.
TGAACAAGCTACCACCAGGCTCCGAGCTGGGCGAGGAGGTGCTGCTTAGCTATGGCTTCATTAGCCAGTTTCTGCCGTGAAAATCTAAGGGCTGCTCTTACCTTCCCATGGTCACCACTGCTGCTTCTGGTGGCTAGAAAGGATCTGTGCTCCAGACACCAACGAGCATGGGTAAGGGGCCCTCAGCAGCTATTCTGAAAGCACCGAAATGCTCCCAGCTTTGAGGGGCAGAGGGGAGAAAGGAAAGGGCAGGGCAGGAGCCCAAATCATGTTAATCCACAAAGGACACCCTGTGGCAAACAGGACTCAAAGCAGGTACAGGGAAACACATGTGAGTCTGCTGCCCAAACGGCAGCCCTGACCCCACGAGGGCAGCTGCGTCAGATGAGCAGGAGATAAGGTTGAGACCATCAGAGACCATACTCTGCAGGGAGACCGTGCCCCGAAGCAACAGCTTCACTGCTTTGGGTTTTCCTAGTTCAAGGTTATCAGAGCCAAAAAAAACCCCCCAAACAAACCCTGTCCCCTGGCACAAAGAGCTGAAGCTCAGTAGAAATACAGCACCAGATGCCTCGCAGTCTTGCTATCCTCCAAGTCCTTGTTTGCAACCAGCCTTATCCCTTAACTCCCAACTCCGCAGCCATGCGCTTAGACTATTTGCATGGAGATACCAGCCAGAGCGCAAACGAGCCGTAACAAATCACACCCCTGCCTTTGAAATGTTAAAATCCAAATAGGCAAAAGAGAAGAGAGAGAAGGGGAAAGGTGCCAAGTCAACAGCAGCAGGGCATGCTGCCCGATATCCCACAGCAACTTCACAGCGGAACTGCAAAGCAGCACAGGCGCCTGGCCAGGCAACTGACCCCGCTGCGTGCCAAACGCCCCTAAAGGGGGAAGAAAAGAAGAGCCACGGACAAGATTTTGCAGGGCGTTACAGGGAGGACAGCGTAATGGAGGCAACCTCAGCATACTGGAGAGCATGGGCATAGCGTGCCCCCCTGCATATTCCCTGCGCGGCCGCCCCTGCTGCACGGCACCTGGGCACTGCTGCATGAACGACCCTTCCCAGCCGCCCACGCCGTCACGCTGCTGCGGCTGCCACTGCCAGGTCTCGGCTTTGGGTTTCTCTGAACTATTTGCAACAGGGACCAGACGCCTGCGCTGCCGGAGAGGCCGGATACAGATGGACCATCAGATGCAGACAGACCATCAGATGCAGACAGACCATCAGCAACAGGTAATAATAAAGCAAGGAGTTCAGACAGACACCAAAGCTCCTTGGAGGATCTCCCAAGCTGATAAGACTCAAGACTAAATGTGGGAGCTTTCAGACAGAGGCAACACAACCTATGTTCTCCCTCTACATTGTTCTTGGCTTACTGGTTTTGTAGCCTCAACAGCATCTGGACTCAACTGACAGAGAGGAACCGGGGAGAGAGCAGCAACACAAGACCAGAAGGACCGAGAGGCCCTTTTGCAGGCAAGCTCAGCTGCCGTCCTGCACTCGTGACGTTCACTGGAGCTGCAGCGCGAATCGGGACTGACTCCCAGTTTGTTTCCTAGCAGGGAAAGGCCACCAACGGGCTGAGGTACCTTGAAGACCTTGATCTGGCAGCTGGCAGAGTGCAGGTGCTCCGTGTACTCTCCATTCTCATTCTCCTTGAACGTGTCTATCTGGACCCGAAAGGGTACCCCCTTCTCTCCTCCATGCTTCCGCATGGTGAACTCCGTGCTGATACAGTGAACCTGGGGGAAGGCAAAGCATCCTGCGGTTAGTAATTCTGCCATGTTTGACTGACCACAAACCTCCTGTTCCTCTCGTGGGAGCCAGGACAGCGCTTGATGTAAAGGGCAGCCCGCTGAGAAGGGTGAAATACAGAGCTGGGATGGGACCACACCAGGTATCCCCAGCATTAAGGAGTTAAGGGGATGTCACAGCAGAGGTGGAGCCACATTCTTTCAACAAGTTTTGCAACCTCTTAATGTTACAAGCAAGCCCCGGATCAGCAGGGCAGAGAGTTCCCAGTCTCCACGCGCTGCAGCCTGTTATTCTAGGCAGGAGGGCCAGACTTTCAAGAGGTATTTTAGGCAGCTGGAGAGATGTGCAAAAACATCTAAGCAAGACGGAGACCCAAATCATGAAACCAGAGGGACCTAAAACACCACAAACGTATAAAAACTTATTGGTGGTCAGCTGTGCCTGTCCCTTGCTAGGGCATGAACTGCTGCTCTCTTGCATCACTTGAGGCTGGAGGTAGGGTGTATTTCAGTTGACATCCTTCTACCACTGCAGATCTGGCTGCTATTTTACTGCTCTGAGTTAAAAAGCAGCACCTTCTTTCCCCTTGGAAAACTTATTTTTTTTTCCCCCTAGACCCCCACAACAGGAGTTTCCCCACTTCTCCTCTTTTACCTGGATAAACACAGAAGTCCTCTTTGAAGGATCCCATAGAAACTCCACTGTGTTGAGCTGGGTTGGGTTTGCTCTAGGGTCAATGATGCCCACAGACATTGGGATATCTGCAGGGGCAGAGATGGAGAACAAGCTGACATTTGTAGTAGCAGGAGAAGGAAGAGAGTCACAGGGAACATAGAGAAGAACCAAACAAGTCTCTCAAAGTGCAGAATCGTGGCAGCACTTTGTCTCTTGAAGTCAAGGGACCGGGAGCCTGGCCGGGGGCACTTCAGGCACCCGCATCTCTTCCGGCACCAGCCAAAGTGCTGCCATGGGAACTCACCGATGTCCAGTATCCTGTCCCCAGGCCTGTTCCACCGCCAACCCTCTAGCTGCTGATGCTCCGTGTACTGCAGCCGCCGGTCGTGAAACACCACCCGGAAAATGCTCTAGAGGGGAGAAACAGCCAATGCCCGGAGCTGCCCCAGGAAACCTGGCTGTCTTCAAGCTGCGAGGCATTTCCCAGTCACAGAGGGGCCTGAAGGCTTCACGGAGAAGCCAAAGCAATAAAAGAAAGCCCAGATGGACCCTTGGGACAGAAGCATGAAGGCTGCAGCTTCTCCTTCCTGAACGCTAAGCCATCAGCAATCACCTCTTGGCTTGACCCCTGGCCCCATGAGACTGGCTGGACACCACCAGCCAGGCTGGTCTCAACAAGGTGGGAGAAGGAGAAAGGGAAAATAAACCCCCAACCAAGCCAGACCTATCCCCCACACTCTGTCACGGAGGCTGCTGCAGGTCAAGACCTCGTTCGCTGCTCCCTACGGCTCCCTGCAGCAGGGGATGGCCCCAGCTGGACACGAGTACTGTGCTCTCCGCTTACCTTTACCAGTTTCCCATTTATCTCTGGCAGCTCCCCAATCTTTCTGTTGTCCAGCATCCGGATTTCATAGGACTGCCCTGAGGGAAAGAAGACAAGGGCACCTGGCAGTTAGTTGGGGATGGACCTTCACTGCCGCCCCTCCTCTGGCATTTTGACATGCTTTTCTGCCACACTAGCCATGCCACTTTATCTTCTTGGCATGTTTTAGCGGGGGGGTCATACGAGCACGAGCCATTAGAGCCACAGCTGTAACACCCCTCTCCAGGAAGAGATAATCCTCCCCCTTCCTGCAGCAGTACTTTCCAGGAATTACCCTTAAAACCCAAGACCAAGAACAGGGATGAAATCGATTACACAAGCTTCATCTGGCTTTGGTTGCCAACCCTGATCTTCCAGTTCTACTTGAAAGCAGCGGGTACAGCTTGAACTTGTAAAACACACCCACTGCAGAGCACCCCAGCACAGATACACCAGTTAACCACCTTACATCGCACAGGTTTTAATTAGGTTAAATCCTAGAGGCGATTCACTGCCATAAGCAGAGGGCAGGCAGCAAGGCAAAGGAGGTGGCGCTTCCAAACAGGAGTAATCTGCAGTCTACTATTGAGGTGCTTTCATTTCCCAAGGGGAAATTTCCAAAGGCAGAATTTCATTTTTTAGGGTGTTTACATGAGGCGCAGACAACCTGTGGAGGGCATAGTGCTTCTCTCACCTTGGTTGAGATAGGTGAGCGTTTCGTCGTGGAGCTTGACAGCGGGGGAAGTGGCGGCACACAGCACGTACTGGAAAGGCAGAATTTTGTTCTCGTTTTCAGGAGGCAAACTTGATTCTTCCTGCTTGAAGATGGGCAGGGCAAGGACGTCGCTGCAAAGAGATTTGTCACACAGATTCATTTCAGCTCTGGCTACAGTGAGATGATGCATTTGGTATTTAGTTCTTCTTCCTAAGAAGAGCTTTGAGCTTTTTTTTTTTTGTTAAAAAACCCCCACATACCCTGACATCTCTCTGCAGAACTGCTAAGGAGCATTAAAGCAGACTGAGTAGTCTGAGAAAAGGACCTGACACCTGCTTCTGCTAAAGCTTTTTTCAAGTTAGCCTCCCTATCCACCCAAAACACACACATTTCTTGCTTCAAAGCTAAGAGACAACAGAGTCTGTATTTCAGACTGAAGCCCAGCTCCTTTGGCAATGACTCCTGCGCCACTTGTGCATCAGTGCAGAGCTGCTGCAAAGACAGACGCATGTAGCATGACATGCTGCATCGTGTCACACCAATAAACGCCTGTCCTCTTCCTTGGGGTACCAGCCTGCTCACCTCCACCAACAAGCCAGGCCCTAACCCTTTCCCCCCCACTCCAAGCAGAGAGGCCAGGAGCTCCTTTACCCTCCAGGAGAGGCTTGGCAGGAATTTGAAGTCTTGCTCAGGTCAAGGTCACCAATATTTTCGCTGTCACCTCCTCTGCGCTTATAAAAGCCTCCCACCGCCCCAGCAAACAGGGGAGTCGGTCAAAGCAGAGGCAGAGACCTCAGGGCACGTCGGATGGGGGGAGTGCACGGTCAGAGCCCCGAACCCTTCCTCCCTCCCTCCCACAGCTGTAACCTGTTGCACACGAGCATCTCAGTAGAGCAAATCCTGCAGGCTCTGACGTGGAAAGAGCCCTTCCAGCATGAAGACAGCAAGAGGTGGACCCCCGGCTTTCCCCAAACTCATCGACAAGCCCCCAGACCCAAGGGCCCTTTGTGCTGGGCATCACACAACCAGCCAGCCCTGACCCAAACCAGGAGCTTGGGATGCCCACGGAGGTCAGAGGACGCTCCACGTCACCCGTGGCACAGCCCGTGCCGTGGGTCCCCAAGCCACGGGATGGGGGAGAAACCAGAGCCAGGTTTCCGAGACAACCGCAGGCACCTCTTTTATACCTTACAGGTCTGCTTCTTGCCGAAAGTCGCCACGACTCCTGCCCAGCCTACACTTAACGACAAGAGGAACTGCCCTGAGGAGCCATCGGGATGGCTTCACCACAAACCATTAACCTGCAACGGCCCAAGCACCTTCCTGGCCATCAGGTTATATGAGATGAGTTATGTGGGAGCTCCCCGCCGTGCCACAGAGCAGCACAGAGCCGCTCCAGCGGGCATGAGTTTGGGCTCATCATCCTCTGGATGCTGTTCCCGCCACTCTAGGTGCTGGCTGGGAAAAATGAGGGTGTTTGAGCCCCATGCTACCAACTTTTCCCAGAAGAAGGATGTCTCCAGGTCTTTGCGATTATGCAAAAAGCTTGCTGTCTCCGCTCCTCTGCGATCACCAACACTTTTCCATACTCAAAAGGCCATGTGGCAACAAGAACTTGCTGAATAATGTTAATTTAAAAAATCATTAGCGATACCCCATAGCCTATGCACATGTATTTAATAGAAATTGTTCGAGAAGCTGACTCTCAGCAGTTGTTTTGAGCCATAACAATAGCCAAGAGTCATTACTGCGTAGTGCATAAACCAGAACATCCTCCCACCCATCCACTCGAGGAGAGCCCGGAGCAAAAGCAGAACCCAGGCAAACATGCTTAAGCACGGATGTGACCGCAGAGCCGTGCATCGGCTGCTGGGGCCACCCAGCACCATCCCACTGGCCCCAGGTGAAACGTAGTGTGGGGACAGCTATTTGGGTCCCTTCGAAGGGCAGTAGCGAAGCACTAAGCCCTGATGAAGTGTCAGGTCGCCTGCCCCTCCTGTTACAGGCTTTGGCTTACAGGAATGTAAGGAAGAAGGAGTTAAATCAGCTTTTTTTTTTTTTTAGTTGAACATTAAAAACCCTTCCCAAGGAAAAACTGGACTTATCTGGCCAAATACCAGCTCCCACCCTAACAGGGCTTTAACCCTTTGGTCTCAAGAGACTAAATATCCTCCCTTCCTCCAATACTGTGCAAGTAACAGCTATCACTGCTGCCCAAAGCCAAGCAGGAGAGCCCTTCCCCGCCCAGATCCCAACTTATTAGACATTACACAGAGCTGCGCAGATGCCCCAGTCTCGGCATCGAGGCACGTGTACACAATTAGATAAATTACACAACCCAGAGGACGAACTTCCCTGCAGCTCCATCTCATTAGCAGAGGAACGGTGTTTCCTCCTGCAGAAGGATTTCTCGCCCGAGCAGGCTGCCAAGGCAGGATGAAGCACAGGTGTTACTGATCCCTGTAAGAAGGTGCGAGGACGGGGAAGACCAGCACTAACCTGCTGTGCCCAGACAGATGAGAAAATTAATTTAAAGGCTATGCCTGCGCAAATTCTCTCGGCAGCCAGAGGAACGCAGGATGCACTTCTCCTGCCCGAGCGCTCATTTTCCTCGTAGGCTTTGACATGGCAATGCTTCAATCCCACTTCTGCAGCCTCAGGAGACCCTGGTTTTTTACTCTTTCTTTTGCTTTGTCTCACGCAAAAGCAGTCTGGGTGAGAAAGACGTAAAGCTCGACTGTGACCACCCTGCACAGAGAGCCAGCACATCGCCGTCATCCTGGCTTTCACCCACTTTTCCTGTGCACGCGGAGCTCTCGTGCGATGCTGCATCCACATTCTGCAGCACAGCGGTCTGTTCTACTATCACAAGCTGCTTTTCAGGGTTCCAGAAACTCCACGTGGCCACTAGCACCGCTCGGACACCTGCCAAGAGGAACGGCAGAGCCATCCCTGCAAAACCTCCCCACATCCAGCCTCTAGATTTGCGTTCGTTAAGACCCCACATAACCACGACCCAAACCCCACATTTTATTGCAAGCTGCAGAAGGGGGGGAAAAAAACTTCAGGTAGTCGCGTCCCTGTATTTCTGGAACAAGAGTCCAACCCAATTAATTAGGAATAATCAAGCAAACGATGGTTTGCTTTTGCAAGCAGCTACTGAGGAAGCAGGGCTACTTTTGGTGCAACTCTGTACGCACGGACAGGTTGGTAGAGCATCACCACGACACTCCTGCCTGCGGAGAGAAATCCTTTGCCATCATGATGGCCTCGGGTTTTGCCAAGAGCCCCTCGGCTGCGACCTCCAGTCATTCCGATGCTGTTGCGTGTCTGTGCTATAGGACCCAGGTAATAGGGTCAGGTTTACGCATCGCAGGGCGCAATAGAAAATTAAATATTTATAGAGGCAATATGGTTATAAAACAGCAAGGGAAAGCTCGGCAGCTCCTGGGCCTGGCATCTTCATAGCATCTCCAGGGGAAGGACAACCTCGGCCACTTGCAAACGGCAGCAGAACGCCGTGGCCACGGCCACGACCTGCAAGGTGATTCACGGCGGCACAGAAAGCGCTTTGTTATTTTGCCTCCTGCTAGTCTCCCACCCTGCCATTGCCCACCAAGTTCAAAAGCAGTCATTTTGTGGGTTGTTGGGGGAGAGCCAGGAAGCTGCGAGTCCTTCGGGTACCAACGTCTCAGGAGCAGCCCCCTGCGACGTCCCCCCTGCAATGCCCAGCATGGCCAAACTGAGCAACCATCAGAGGATTTTTCTGTAGACAAACACACACACGGTCCTGCCTGCTCCATGGGCACCTGGAAAAGTTCCTGCAACTCCTGGGGACAGGCCTGCCTTTGAAAAAAACATTATTTCACCGTGCAATTTAACATGCTTTTGGGGAAAGACACTTCACTTAAGGCCTCCAGTTCAGGGGTGGGAGAGAATCTCCTGGAAAAAAGGGAAAAAATAATTACAGAAAAACTCCGCGGATGGAAGTATTCAGCCAATGCCCTATTGTCACCTCCAAAGCCACCTCTGCTCTCCTAAAAAACTAATTCCAGGGAACAACAGTAACGCCAAGAATTTAGGTTCGTTGACAAACGCAAAGTACAATCCTACTGTGCAACTCAAACGAGAAAAAGCCTGAGCGACAACCCTCATCATCCACCACCACCTACCAGCGCTCATTCCCAAGGTAGTAACGCGTCTCTTCCATAGGGAGAAGGGATGAAAGCAGAAACCCCCCCACGGGGCAAGCACGGCAAAGCCACAAAAACGCTCAAAACCTGAGGTGCCTGTTGAAACCTTTCCCCCTTTCCCACGACACGCCGAGAAAATGTCAGATGTCAGGACAGGAAGGTCGGCGCGCTCACCTACGGGGGCACACGCTCTATTTACGGGCAGCGTAGGTCAAGAAAAGTCTCTGAAAAAGAGAGTCGGGTTTCAGACGGCCGAGGGAGCCCCACAGAGAGCGCAGCCGGGCAGCAGGTCGGGCTCAGAGCAGCGGCACGGCCACCGCGCCGCCGACATGGAGCTCAAAGCCCTTTCGCACTGGTAATACCAGCGTGGAAAAACTTTGCAGCCAGTTTGGTGCACGGCACGGGGACGTGCAGAGCCGCAGCCTCGGGAAACCTCGGCTCAAACCTCCGGCGCTGAAAACTGCTGCCCAGCGGGGTCAGCCGTGGTAGGTAAAGGATGTAAATGCTTCAAAGCTTGCAGGTGCAGGATTTCCTCGTGCAATTAAAACTGATGCACGGCCAATGGGTTTTTTAGCTCAAAGGAGGCAAGTCTACGTGTTAAGACGCTCCGTGACACCTTTGCTCGCCCTTTCTGAGAGGGGAGCGTTTGTGCATGGGGCCCCTCACCCAAAAGGAAGGGGAAAGGGGAGGAAAAGGAGCTTCGAAGCTTCATTACTCCCCCCCAAAGCAAAGCTGGACCTTCCCTGCTCATGTTGGAAACTCATTCCCTCCCTCCCCATCAAAGGTAACGAAAGAGGAATCCCTCCTCCGAAAAGCTGCTGGTCACAGTGCTGGGTGCTGCTGTTGCCAGGAGAGGTGACAGACGCTGGAGAGCTCGCACACCTTTGGGACTTTTTTTTTCCCCAAGCATTCCAACTAAACAAACTTCAAAGGCTGCAACATATCCTAATGGCGGTCAGGGATAACTTTGGGAAAGTGCTGGCTCTCCTTGTCCCTGGAAGGAAGGAGAGACGGAGGCTGGATGAGAAGACCTGCTCTTCCGCTTCCCCTGGAAAAGGGCAGCGGGCTGGAAGTTGCTTCCCAGCCTGTTTTATGGTGAGCAATCACCCAACAGGGCATTTTTCCTTATGACTTTTACCATTTCCAACTGCAGCCCCCTCAGAAAGCCCCAGTCTTGCATCAAGGCATCCGTTTGCTGCATCCTCCTCCTGGTCGGCTTAACCTCAGCCCCAACCTCCAGACCTTCCTTTGCTGCCCGCCTGTGTGCCCAGCTCCTGCCTCGGGTCTGTGGGGAGGGATCCATCCTGTCATCCCTCCTCACTTCCAGCCGAGGGGGATCCCAGGATGAAAACAAGCGCGCCAGGAGTCGCATTTGAACTAATAAAGCTCTCACCCCAAGTTACACCAAGGCAGCTCTTTCGCAGACGGCACTGGATCTGCACCGTCCCAAAACAGAGCTAATTAATCAAGGATCGTGGTGGGGAAGCGTGTGGCCGCTCGCAGACCTACTCGGGAGACCCCGTCCAGTCTGACGCCTCATCCACGGACCGCAATTCCCTGTTATAACTCACGCAGCCAAAACCGAAGCGTCGTTGGGTCTCGAATGGCGAGCGCGATGCAGCGCTTTGGCTTTGCCGCTGCATGGAGGCTCGGCCGAGCAGCTGGACGCCAGAGCTGGTGTCGGGAGGGCAGGGCAGCAAAGCAAGCTGGGAGGCATCTCCGGAGCACGGGCCACGTACTTGTGCAACACGGTTCTAGCATCCGATGCTACGAGGTTCCAACCTCGATCACTGTACTCAAGCATGGGGTGTTTGACCCCGTGGGGGGTCCTGCTACTTCCCTTTGCTCCTGGTTTAGCTCAGAGTCAGGACGGAGCTCGTCTGACCTGAAAAAACCATGCTGGTGTTCCTCTGGGAGGGTAATTAATTAGGGCAAAGTACAGCTCTTGGGGCGATTACCGTACGCTGCGTAACACCAAAGCAACCGGCCACGAGCTCTTCTAACCAGCAGTGGAGGAGAAGCGTGGGACTAACGCTGGATGATTTAGCTGCAGTTTGAGGACATCAGGAGGCCAAAGACCAAGAGCGATGCCGGGGCTGCACAACCCCACGCCCTCGAGCGCATCCGCTCTCCGAAACGACTGCCCGGCAAGCCCCCAGAGCCCCGAGCGGCCGACCCCCAAAGCTGATGGGCTCTCCGCGACCGCGACTCCATCCCAACCGCGACTCCATCCCAACTTCAAGCGGCCACCGCCACGTCCCAGGGCTGGTGCTGAAGCCGAGCCCCCGGCTCCCTCCTGCACCGTCCCCCGGCGTGACGCCGCGGCCGCCGAACGTGCCAGCGAGCAGCTCGGTCCCCCCATCTTTAGGTGCGTTTTGGGGTTCCTCAGCCCACCTCGAGCCCCCCAGGGCTGCCAGCCCCTCTCCCAGGTGCAGGATGGGACCCTTGAAGGTGGCCGGAGCGGCCCACCTACCTCATGCTGTAGGCCCCAGCACCCAACTCCTGGCCGATGCCCGACAGGCTGGCGTCGAAGTCCTGCACCAGCCCGGACTCGATCACCTCGTCCGCCAGCGGCAGCTTCAGAGCCCAGGCCATCCTCACCCACAGGCACGGGGCGCAAGCCCCCGGCGCGGGGGCCGCGTCCCCCGTGGAGGAGAGCAGCGGGGGGGGCTCCTCGGCGGGCGCCCCGGTGCGTCGCCCCTCAGCGGAGAGGTAAGCTCGCTAACCCAGGGGGGCTCGGCCGCGCTCCCCCGCTTCTCCTGGGGGCACCGAGCCCCCCCCTCCCCACCCCTTGGGGTGGGGGACCCTCTCCTGGGCTGGCTAACTTGGGGACCCCCAAGACCCACTGCAGGGGACTCAACCCCAAACTCACAGCCACCCCCTCAGGCCGCTGCGCCCACCCCCAAACCCTTCAGACCCCGAAGGCCTCCAGACACCCCCGCGGGGGTCTCACCCTCCGGGGACCCCCCCCAAACCCCTTAGCCCCCCCCTCCAAGGGACTGCAGCCCCGAGGGACCCCGAGCCGTACCGATCCCCTCCTCCCGAGAGGCTGCACCCCCAGCGAACCCCCCCAGGCCCTATCAGCCCCCCACC
>JAVJGG010000017.1:2199817-2212440 GCA_035590195.1 Aviceda cuculoides
CTCCCCCCCTCCAGCCGTCGCCTCTCCCCATCGCTCCCCGGGCAAGAGGGGTTGAGGGATGGAGCCCCCCAACCTGCCTGGCCCCCGGGCTCAGGGTGGGGGAAGGCGGGGAAGGGGGTGCTGCCTCCGTTATGGGGTTCACCCCCCCAAAACCCTCTTGGGACGGTGGGAAGCCCGGTGAAGTCCCCAACCATCACCCACGGCAATGTCCCCATGGTGGGGGGGGGGTGTCACACCAAGAAGCCCCTCACACCAGCGGGGACAAGGTGGGGGACCGCTGAAATCAAAGTGGGGGGGTGAAATTAATTTGGGGCTTACCCCTAGCGAGCTGTGACGCTACCTCGGAAACACAGGAAAACGGCCAAAAAATGAAAATCACTCCTTTTGGGGGGGGGGTGGGGTGACGACACTTGGGGGAGCAGGAGAGGCGGTGCGTGCAGGCAGGGGGTCCGTCACCACGCACATTACAGGCAGGAGGAGGCATGAGGCAGGCATGACACCTGACGTGAACACGCTTAGGTCATGTGTGATGTGGAGGGAAGGGGGACGGACACACGGACACACCTACGGGCACGGTGGGGTGGTGGAGACCCCAGCACCCACCGCAGGGCTGGGGGACAAAGTCGGTGGCAAAAGTGCTGATGGCAGGAGGTCGGGGTGGGCAATGGGGTGGGGGGCGACGTCCCCGTCCCCGATTTAGGGGATCTGAAAGACGTTGAGTTTACTGGTGTTTTTGAGGGTCTGCCGGCGGTTGCAGAACCAGACGCGGACGACTTCGCGGTCGTAGTTGAGCTCCTTGGCGATCTCGGTGATCTCCTGGCCGGTGGGCAAGGCGTTCTTCTCGAAGTAGGCGTTGAGAGCCTCGATGGCTTGGGGGGTGAAGGAGGTACGGCGCTTCCGTTTTTTGGAGGGTTCCCCCCCGACGAATTCCATCAGGTTTTGTTGCCCCTCTTGGTTACGGAGCTCGGCTTCGCTCAACCACTTCTCCAGCACCGGTTTCAGCTTCTGGGCGCTCTTGGGGGTGATGTCCAGCTTCTCGAACCTGCGGCGGGCACCGAGAAACCCTCGGGGATGTGGTGAGGATGGGGGGGGGGACACTGGGGTGGACGCACCGTGACGGGGAGGGGGGGGGGGCACTGCTGCCTTCGGCGGGTGAGACCATGGTGGGGAGTGATGCGGTGAGGAGCTTCGTGGGTGGCGACCTCACCCACCCTCCTTTTCTCCCATTTTCCTCCCTGCCTCCCGTTTTCCTCTTCTCCAGGTTTCCTTCTTTTCTCTAATTTTCTTCCTTTTCTCCAGTCCTCCCTTTCTCCAGCTTTCCTCTCTTTCTCTAATTTTCCTCCCTTTCTCCCATTTTCCTCCTTTACTCCATTTTTCCTTTTCTCCAACTTTCCTTTCCTCCCTTTCCCTAATTTTCCTTTTGTCTATTCCTCCTTTTCTCCCATTTTCCTCCCTTTCTGTTTTTCCTTTTCTCCCATTTTCCTCCCTTTCTCCCACTTTCTCCAGTTTTCCTCCCTTTCCCTAATTTTCCTTTTGTCTAATTTTCCCCCAATTTTCCTCCCTTTCTCCACCTTTCCTCCCACTCTCTAATTTTCCTCCTTTCCCCCAATTTTCCCTTTTCCCCAACTTTCCTCCCTTTCTCTAATTCTCCTCCTTTTCCCCCATTTCCCCCTGAGGATGCAGCCCCTCGTACCTGCAGATGGCCGACTGGCTGTAGGCCGGTCCCTCGGTGGCCGTCAGGGCCTGTCCCACCTGCGTCTGCGTCAGGCCGAGGGACAAACGTCGGATCTTGAAGTTCTTGGCGAATTCCCGGATCTCCTCCAGGTTAATGCCGTCCTCCTCCGTGCTGCTGTTGGGAGCCGGGGGCTCTGCCAGCGGAGGGATGCAGGGGCTGCTGTGAAACGGCCATGGAGCCGCCTCCCCCCCCGCCATAACGAGGATCCCCTTCATTAGGCTCCATAATGAAGGCTGGGTGCCAGCGGTCATCCCCAAGGATGCAGAACGCAGGCGTGCAGCATCCTCACCCCATCCCAGGGGATGCCAGACCTCGGCATCTCCCCAGTATCCCCCTCGCCCAGTATCCCCAGCATCCTCTCCCCATCCCAGCGGATCCCAGTCCCCAGCATCCCCCCAGTACCCCCCGCGGTGACTCACTGGAGACCAGCTGGCTGACGGTGGGGGTCTCCGAGCAGGTGATGGGGACGGGCACGGAGGAAGCCTTTGCCGCCGGGGCAGGATTTGCCATCACCACGGCCGGCTGGGAGAGAGCTGGGGCCGGCTGGATGGGCTGGACCTGGGGCAGAGGGGAGGGTCAGCACCCCAAGAGAGGGGGCTCCCCCTCTTCCAGCGCCACGGCTGGGCTGCTGCCTGCCCACCGGCTCTATCTGTGCGGCGGCAGGAGAGCGGCCACCGTGTTGCTTTTGCCGATGGTGGAGGTGAGACAGGCTGGGATGGAGAGGTGATGCTGGAAACCACCCAGCTCCATGCTTGGAATGGGGCCGTGACAATTCGATGCTGGGTTTGGGGTGTCCTGCCACGTAGGTTTGGGAGCAACCAGCGCCTCTGCTCATGCCAAGGTGAGGTTTGGTCACGTCCCATCCCAGCTGGGAAATTCAGTGGGCACAGAGAATGGGATGCCCCACGGGGCAGCACTGTGGGGCAGGAGGGGATGCGTCTCAAAGCTGCTCATGGGCTCCCAAAGCAACGTGGCTGGGTCCCAAAGATGCTCAGGTCCTCCTAAAGCAACGTGGTTGGGTCCCAGAGCAATACAGCTGGGTCCCAATGATGCTCTCGTGCTTCCAGAGCAATGTGTCCGGGTCCCAGAAATGCCCATGTCCCCCCAAAGCAACGTGGCCGGGTCCCAAAGATGCTCACGTGCTCCCGAAGCAACATGGTCGTGTCCCAAAGCAACGCAATCATGTCCCAGTGATGCTCATGTGCTTCCAGAGCAACACGGCCACATCCCCAAGCAACGTGGTTGGGTCCCAAAGCCATGTGGCCAGGTCCCAAACATGCTCATGTGCTCCCAAAGCAATGTGTCTGGGTCCCAAAGCCACGCGTCTGGGTCCCAAACATGCTGACATGGTCCCAAACCAAGGTGGCTGGGTCCCAAAGCCACACGGCCAGGTCCCAAAGACGCTCACGTGCTCCAAAAGCAACGTGGCTGCATCCCAAAGATGCTCACGCGCTCCTAAACCAACGTGGCCGGGTCCCGAAGCCACGTGGCCGGGTCCCAAAGACGCTCGTGTGCTCCCAAAGCCACGGAGCCCGGGATGGTGCCAGCCCCTTTGGCCGCGCAGCTGTCAGCCCCGTGCCCGTCGCTCACCTCATTCTTGGTGGGGGGCTCGGGGGTGCTGGTTTTCTTGATGGCGGCCGCCTGGATGGCGCTGCCGGCCAGCGTGGCGATGACCTGGCCCTGGGCATTGAGCAGCAGCTGGGGCGTCACCGTCTGTACCTGCAGGTTCTGGGCCGGCAGAGCGGCCGGGGCAGGGCTGGCTGCCGCCATCCCGGGGGGGTTCACCACCCACGGCAGGGTCCCGATCACCTGGGCGAAGGGACGAGAGCCAGAGCTGGGGTGGGGGGGGGGTTGCATCCTGCAAACACCCTTCCCTGAGGTGGTGGGGGATACGCTGGCTGCGTCCGTCTCCTCCTTTCCCAGGAGAACCAACCCCCCCGCGGGGGGGGGCGGGCAGTGGGTGGTGGGTTTGCAAGGGCAGGTCCCCCCCCCAGCGGTACCTGGCCCTGGGCGTTGGTCAGGATCTGGCCCGTGATGCCCTGTACGCTGGAGATGGTGTTTGCGATCACGGGGGCGGCTGCCAAGGAGCCGAGGAGCTGGGTTTGGCCCCCGAGAGAAGCCGCGCTGATCTGCAGAGAACCGAAAGCCGGGGGTCAGAGACGTGGGTCACCCCAGGCCACCGCATCCCCCCGCGCACAGCCGGCCACCCCCTTCCCCGTGGCAGGGTGACTCCTGCCTCGCTGCCGTGATGGGATGCAGTCCCTTGACGTCCTTAAATCCATCCTTTAGATTTTGCCTAAAGCAAAGCTGCCTGCGCGGTCGCTCGTCGTTCACCGGGAATGGGGAAACTGAGGCTGGGATCTTGCACGATCCCCCGGGAGATGATGGCTGAACCAGAGTGCTTCATCCTTGGGGAAGCACGACTTCTCGCGGCTCTCCACAGCCACGTAAGGCACCGGATAAAGGGAAGCGGGTGCCAAACTCGCCCGGCTCCACGCCGCAGGCTGCCAGGCTCCTTACTATGCCAGGGTTAAAGGCAAATCCGGCGGGTTGGACGGTGATCTGGGTCTGCGTCTCTAACGGCTTGGCCACGGGCGGCGTGGGTGCTGCAGCGGGCTGTGGCAGGATGGGGGGCTGGCCGGGTGCGGTGGGGAAGACGCCGGGGGTCTGGAGTGGGGGCCGGGGCTGGACCGCAGCCTGCAGCGGCTGGGCAGGCTGCACCGGCGCTTGGATGGCTGTGTTCAGTACGGCAGCGGCTGCGAAGCAAAGAGACGGAGAGAGCGTGAGCTGGGGGGGGAGACAGGGACACCGAGGAGACCCTGAGTGTCCCCCTCACCGCTCACTGTCCCTTCCCAAAGGGAACCGAATCACCAGGTGACTCGTCTCCGCACGCTCATGTTATCGCAGAGAAAGGTGCCTCCGGCTCCCGTCTAACAGGCAGAGCCGAGTCCCTCCGTTGCAGCAGGACGCATCCTGCCCGGCTGGGGTGCTGGGTCTAACCCAAACCAGGTGCTGCTGCCAGCACAGAGGGTAAGGGGCACCTCTGGGGTCCTGTCATCTCCCCTCTCCGCAAATCACTCCTGGGACAGACTCCTTCCCTCACAGGAGCTCAAGAGGCAACGATTCCCTCTTACAGGGAACAGCACGAATCCTGCTCCGGGCATCGCCGGAGAGGCACCCATCCTCCTGCTCTCATGCCCACAGGTCTCCCCCCTTGCAGAACCTCACCCGCTGCAAGTGGGTGCCATACCCAGAGCCCCAGATCTAACCTGGACCTCACATCCCATCCCTGTGCGCTGCCTTCCTCCCTCTCGCCGTCCTCATCCTGTCCTCCCCTTCTCCCATGCTCCCGGCACCTTTTGGACAGGGGGAGCCACAAACAAGTCCCCAGAATTAAATGCCGTCGCAGAGCCCTCCTGGAGAGGATGGCTTGGATTTGGCACAAGCTGGGGGAGGATGAATTAAAGAGGCTGCAAAGCAGAAGAGCACTGGTTACCTTGCAAATTGGCTATAGGCGGTTTGAAAATTCCCCCTGTAGGAGAAGCAGCCGTCAATCCGGGAAGGGCAGCGACCGTTGCTGTAGGAAATGTCCACACAGCCAGCCCCTGCTGACCTGCCACTTGACCTGCAATACTGATGGGGATAAGAAGAGGTTGAGTAACTGTCCCTGCTGGAACCATTACTCCTGTCACAACTGTTGCTAAGTTTTCCTGAGTCAAGACCTGCAAAAGTAAACAAGATTTAAAAAAGAACAAAAATCAACGCCACTGCAGATAGCATCAGCGGAGCATAAGTCTTTGCAAAGGGGCGCGTAGACCCGGCGGCCGGGCGGCCCGGGGTCCCTCCCATCTCAGCAGCTGGGTTCCCAGCTCCGCGGGAGTCCCCCTCTCCGTGGGGAGACGCTGGGGGGGATCCCCCCCCCCCCCACCTCGCAAACCACCCGACGCGTCTCTGGCAGCACCTCGGCGGCGCAAGGCCCTTGGCGAGGGCGCCAAGCAGAGGGAAACCGCCTTGGTTCGGGGCGTAGGTCCCACACCCCGCGCCACGAGCGGTCGCCTCTGCCCTCAGGGTTTGCCTACAGCAAGCGGACGCCTCCCCGGGGGTCCCCACCTTGTCCTCCCCCCTCCACCCCGGCGCTCTCCCCCCTCTCCCGTCCCGCTCCGTGGCTGCAGGGTAGTTACCTGTGGGGTCGCTTGCACGGCCAGCGGGGCCAACGTCTGCGGCTGCTGGCTCGTGGCGTGGCCGAAGGTGCCGATGGAGGGGACGGTGCTGGGTGACGCTCCGGCCGCCGGTTTGGCTTTGCCTGCGGAAGAGCAGAGGAGATGGGTTGGAGAGATGCTGCCGGTTGAGCGATAAGCAGCTCGTCTGTACAAAGGATGGGGGGGAGGGTGGGGGGCACCCAAATTACGCACAGCCGGGGAATGAACACCCTGCCACGGGTGTCTCGGGGGAGCCCCAGCCACACGGAGCTGGCGTGAAACCCAGCGTGGGGCAATCCTGGGGAACAGCGCTCTGGGTCCCCCAAGGTGGGGTTGCAGCCCAGGTTGCGGGATGCAGGGGGAGGGCGTTTGAGGGCTTCTTATGGGATGTTTTGGGGAGGAGGCAAAGAAGGGAGAAGGGAGAGGTTTGGGTCATTTGGGGAGGACTGAGCGTGGGGAATAGGGAGGTTAAGGAGATAAAAAGGAGCAGTGGCGTGCAAGCGGTTTGCTGGGCTGTGCGCGCCTCTCTCGGGCTGTCGGATCCGGCAGGAGATATTTTCCTCCGCCAGTTGCCGGCTCCAAAATTAGCAGCAATTAAAGTGGTGTCAGCCCCCGAACCATTCGCCCGGGAAGGGGGAGCTGGAAAGGGAAGGGACTGAGATCGCCCAGCCAGCACCCGGCAGAAGGGCGTCCCCTGTGGGCTGAGCTTCGTTGGGTGTCTTTCAACCCTGCACCCAAATTCACAGAATATATAATATTTCATAGTTATTGTGAACATCTGAGTAAAAGGAAACCCTGCTCCTAATCCATATTTATTACTTGCAAAAGACCTACTTGTTTTTTGAGCAACCTCTTGTATTTATTTTGCTCAACTTCTAATAATGGCAACCCGTGAGTATAAAATCCACTTAATCCTCTTCTATTTTTGTAAAAAGAAAAACACCCTTTTCCTGCCTTTTCCTTTGGCAGAAAAAAAGTTTTACCAAATAAATACTTTTCTCAGCTAAGAGCCAGGCATTTCTCGGGTTTGGTTCCTTGCCCAGAAATAACTACAGGTCTGCAAGATTTAAAAAAGCTTATTTTTT
Organism: Aviceda cuculoides; assembly: GCA_035590195.1. NCBI lineage: Eukaryota > Metazoa > Chordata > Aves > Accipitriformes > Accipitridae > Aviceda > Aviceda cuculoides. The sequence goes on from JAVJGG010000017.1 coordinate 2,206,837, forward strand.
TTTTAATTTCCTACCAAAACCAAGCACAGATAACACCCAGCACTTCCCAAATTGCAAAGACTGTGCTACGGGGCAGCTACGCTGCCAGGTCCGATGGGTTTTGCGTAGCCTGCCGTGCTTTTCCTCCCCTCCAGCCTGCGGCAGCAGGACCAGAGCATCCCCCAGTGCAGAGGGACACTTGCCTCTTCCTCTTACCAACTGGCCTCAAACAAGCTACAATCCTGCCTTTTTTTTTTTTTTTTTTTGGCAAAACCATGGGAATCTGGTTGTGCTCTGAATACAGCACAGAGGTGACAACCAGAGAAAAGTCCTATTAATAAATAAAGCATAAGAGTGGCAGGAGAGGGGACGGGACAGGGGTGCTTGCTGGCGGATTCGGGATGGACCTGCAGGAGAATTGGAGTGCCGGCCAAAAAGCAGCAAGGAATAGCGCAGGATCTCCCCAAAGCCTTATTTCCAGAGCTGCATTCCTGTGCGAGAAGGGATGCACCCACAGTGAGCTCGGCACCCTGGAACAGCCCGGGGCTGGGGAGAGGAAACCCAAGCCCCTGCTCTATGTGGCTGTGGGAAAACCGAGCTCCCCAGCAAAACTTCTCATCGACAGATGTCCTCTCTATTTCAAGCACATGTTTGAGGTCTGTCCTCGATGCAGGATGCTTTTCCCCATCTCCTCCTGGAGGAGGAACTGGTTTGGCTAACTCCTAACCCAGCTTGGCATGGGGATGCTCCAGAGCAGGGTGTGAGTCTGCCTGTGCTGACGGGTGCAGCTCATCCTCCCAGCTCCGACCCAGCGGTCTGGAGCCCAACTTCACTTGCAGGGATAGACAGACCTGGGACAACCCAGGGAATGGGACCCAGGGAAGGAAGGTGTCTTACCAGCCGCCTCCCCGCTGCATGAGCTCTGGGTGCTGGCTGGGACCTCCTCTCTGCCTGGGTGGCCGGTCTTTCCCGGGGAGCCCCGTGCTACCTCCCCTGGTGGCATCTCCAAGGGTTTCCGGTCCTCCTCGGCCGGGAGCGGGGTGTCCACGCCGACCTCCAGCACTCTGATGGTTTCATGGCTGGACATGACAATAACCTGCAAATGTGCCCCAAAATGTCCATCAGCTCCGGGTGCCCAACCCCATGGCGGTGTCCCCCAGGCCACGCACCCCAGGGCAGAGCAAAGAAGCTCCTCCTGCCCCACGGAAAATGTCTTTGGGTGACCCTTAAAACAGACCAGAGTCCAACCCATCCCCTCAAGGAAGGATGGACGGGGGGGATCACAGCCCCCCAGCACCTCGCTGCTTTAATTAATGAGCAGCTTCTGGGCTCTGTTACACCCCAGCTCTGCACGCATCAGCAGGCGAGACCTTCAGCAGGTAAAACACGGCTGCCAGCGGCCGCGGCACCCCTGGCAGAGCCGGTACCACCATATCTGCAGCACTAGGGCAAGCACTGATCTACAGCCCTGGGGGTCTGACCCCGGGTCGGGTGAGCCCTCCAAATCAAGATACGATTTCTCCCGTATTGAGGAGACACGGAGAGTGACGAGCAGAGATACCTGCTGCTCCTCCAGCTCTCCCGTGGCTGCAGGCAGCCAAACCCTGGAGCAAAGATCTCTTGCAAACAGTGAAGCTGCGGGATGAGGACTGCACGCCTCCTCTTTGTTGTTAAAAAAAACTGAGATGAGGCAACCAGGCTCCAAAAGATGGGGCTGAACATCTCCATGCCCAAGTGTGGGGGCAAATGGAGTGGTCACGAGCACGGGGCAGGAGTGAAATGGTTTTTCACCCGGTGCCAGGGCACACAGTGGGGCTCCAAACCCCAACTCCCCACCCCGTGGCCCTCTGGGTTGTGGGGTGTGAAGGGGTACGGTGGGGATGGAGCCGGCGATGAACCGTACCTGCTCGTTGACCGTTAGCGAAGCCTCTTGGGGCTGCACGGCTTCAGTGTCCATGGTGTCCCGGCGAAGGTGGGAGAGGGCTCAGACCTTCCACATGCTGCAAGTGGGGAACACGGGAGGGTCCGTCACCGACACAGTGAGTGGCTCGGGGGTCACACGCTGGGTCAACCCGCGGTGCAGAGCGAACCTGGTCTCTCCCACTGCTTCCCTGCTCCTCTCTGGCTCTACCACCCACTTCTCTCCCACTCTGTACTGGTCCCGGCTGCGATTCAGGGCACTGCAGAGCTTGCTAACGCCCTCCTGCCCTGTGCCATGGGGATGCGTGCTCCTCCCCGGGGGAGGCTTTGGTGTCTTGGGTACCTCCCACCACCTCCCGTCCTCTTGGCAAACAGGTCATGGACGCGGGGTAGCGTAATTTATTGGGTGAACATCAGATATACAGGCAGCAGAGCAAGGGAAGGGTTATTGCAAGGGCCAAGCCTTTCCACCTCTTCTCTCCCTTTGGGAGGTGAGGACACAATTCCTACAGCCTCCTTTGAAAACTCTAAAAAAAACAGGCATGGACCAAATGAAACCACCTGTGCCTCCTATTTGAAGCCCAGAGCAGGTCCCCAAAGTCTTGGCATGACACTTTGCAGCTCTCCCAAGACCCTGACACTGGCTGCAAGAAGTAGGAGAGTCAATTTGCTCTTTCCTGAGGGGACCTAAATTGATGGGGACATTTCATTAAGCTGGTGAAATGAGTCGTTCATGGAGGGAAGGGGCTCGGCACACCTGTTGGAAGGCAACTCTTCCTCTTCCGACACCCTTCATTAACTCATTTGGTCACGTATTGTCCCCTTGCTGCCTTGCAGAAGCATAATTGCCTTTATAAGAGGCTTATGAATTTTTTATTAGGAACGTCTCAGGGATGCATTTAACAGCCAGCCTGGATGACATTCAAAATTACCCGATGCATGTGCAAAGGTGTCCTTGTTTGTGTAACTGCTCGGGAGCCTGGAGGCACCTTGATGCTGGTAGGTGCAGCCAGACCCCAGCTCTCCCTGTCCCAGCCGTCCCAAAATGCTGGGCACTGTCTGCTCGCCTCCAGTGCCAACATCTCTGTGCTGGGCCTGATCCTGTCCCTGCCCCACGAGGGATGCTGGCATCGCACAGACCCCCCAGCTCAGCCCTCAGCAAGCTCTGCAAAGCCGAGCGTGTTAAACGGAGGCAGAGCTTGGGCAGAGCCTCCCCAGGCTCACAACTCATCCGTAAGGGAATTTCATCCCTTGTTTTTCACTTCTGCCAGGGAATCTGGCGCGGCACGGGCAGCCCCTGCCACTCTGCTCCGCTGTGATACATCGGCCCGTCACGTCAGCCCAGGAGACACTTCCAGGATGCAGGAAACATCCCCTGGCACCGGTTTACAAGCGGTTATCGTTTCTCTGTGTCTCAGAAGCCACCAGGCTCCTGCTGAGGCCACCGAGCGTATCCTGAGCCAGAGCTGGCGTTTGTATGCAATTAGTAAACATAGTTATTCGGATCCTGTTGATCCAAAGGGGCCTAAATTGAATTAAGAGCCAAATTCTCATTTGAAACTCAACAGGGGCCAAGCATCTAATTCCCTTAGGCTGGCTTTTGTACACACCACTCATTATTTATTATCTGCAGTGAAGTGATGCCTGGGGTCCCAGCAGAGATGGGGCTATTTCCTTCGTCAGCCACTCACCCCAGCTCTCCTCCTTCCTTAGCCCTGCCACGCTCAACCCAAAAATTCACCCAGGACCCAGAACCAGTCCTGCTGCCAGGTTCAGCAAGGACTTTTAGAGCAGCCGATGACTGATCTCCAGTAGCCGCTCTGAATTTTTAAACCTGGCCTTAGCTTCAGAGCAGACAAACACCTTGGGATGCCGGTGCACAGTTTAATTAACAATTTATTCTAGTGCAACAGAGAACGGAGCAAGGGACGAGCAAGTGGCTTATACAGGCAGCTGGCATTATTAAAAGTTAATGAGCTCTCCAGCAGCCAGAGCCCAGCAAATGGCGAGGAAGCCAGAGCAAGGGATATTTGTGCTGCCTGCAAGGGGCAGGCAGCGCAGGCAAACCAGCAAAGGTGCAAAGTGTCCCGCTGCAAGAAGAGCGAGGAAGGGAAGGAAAACTCTCAAGAGGAGCCTTCTGAACTTCTCTGGAGAGTAGCTGGCAATGGGGAGGGTCACTGGGGGCATGGGGGGGGCTCTGACCCTGTGTCCTGCTGAATTCCCCCCACGGGCTGTGATCCACTTGCTCCAGGTAGCTGCTATCTATCACTTTATCCTCCCTCTGCACCACCGGACCATGCTGGCCTGGATGGATCCCAGCACAAGCAGAGCAGCCCCTGGGGCTTTGCTAATGAGGAGCAACCCCCCAGTGTCTTGTGGCAGCTTTTTCCTACACCTGAGCCTGGAAGAGGTGGGAAAGCTTCCTCCTCTCCTCCCATCACCTCCCTGCCACCATTGCTGCCCCAGGGATCCCTCCCCAGCTCCCCGCTCCGGCTGTCACATAGGGGTCTTCATTTAGAGGAGGTAGTTGAGCCCAAACTGGGATCCCAAACTGGCAGGCGAGGGCACAATGACTCCAGTTGGAAGCGAAGGGGCAGCAGAGGGGCTGCTTGGTCTGTGAGGAGACCCTTCCTGCACAGCCAAGACACATCCAAAACTCAAAACCACCCACGGAGCCACTGCAGAGCAGGGTCCAGAGCGGTGGGGAGCACTGGGATGCTGCGTGGGGAATACGGAGCCGAAATCCCGTGGGATTGCTGCGGCAATCCTCAGGGCAGCGTGGGGAGAGGCGGCAGCCCCGGTACTCACTCACTGTTTGCTCTGGTGTGAAAGGACACTCCTGGCAGGAGACGGGGCTGGCTGCTGCGTCCTGCTCCTCGGGGCGGGCTGCTGGGCTGTGGCGCTCTGGGTTTAGGCTGTAGGGAGAGAAAAAGCAGAGCTGTCTCTGTGCCGAGCTCTGCCTGCTCCCACGCTCCCCAAAAGTGATGAGGAACAACAGAATCCCGCGCGTCAAGCTCTTGGCGAGAGGGGACAACTCACAAGCGTCCCCATCCTCGCAACTTAATTCTCCCTTACGGCTCATCGCTGCTGAAGGGCAGAGGAGCTTTGGGAACTCCGGCTGAAATGGTGAGCTGCCCCTAAAGCTCGTAGAACTGAGAAGTTAATGCACGTGTTGGTTTTTCTCAGAGGCTGAGAGTTTGGTGATGTAAGGAGGACTGAACACCGCTGCAAACACCAGACTTCGCCGTTATCCGTCCCCATCCATCCCAGCCGATGCTAAAGAGCCTCTCTTAGAACCTCAGATTTATTCCAGCACAATCGGAGCGGCGAAAGGCTGAAGAGGGCAATAATATCCCTGCTCTGACCGCTGTATTTATCTCTGCGTGAGCCGTAGATCTGTTCAGGCCTGCCCTGTGGGGGAAGACTCAAATAACGCGGAGAGAAGTGGAGAGAGATATTTTTTGTCGGTGCTGTGCAAAGAGACCAATTAGTGTGCTAGACGATTAAACAGACATTTCATAATGTCAGGCTCGATGCAGTTTGGTGGCGTGCTTCGGATTTTGGAGTGGGCTGCTTCTCCTGTATCAGACATTCAGCAGGTCGGCAGTACCATTTCATTTCGTTTCTTCACACTTTTTTTTCCTTTTTTTTTTTTTTTTTTGGAAAAAAAAAAAACGGTGCAATACCAGGTAAAAACACGAATTT
>JAVJGG010000017.1:2267746-2281863 GCA_035590195.1 Aviceda cuculoides
CCCCCCGACCCCCCCAATAGCAAAGGAGGGAGCCACGGGGACGGGTGGCTTCGTCCAGGCAGGATGGAGATGGAGAGGGGCGAGGAGGGGGTGTCCTCCTCTGCCACCAGAGCAGCCCCATAATTTGACCCCCGTTACCCTCATCCCATAATAACATTGGGATCAGTGTTATTAATTACACTTCAGGTGAGATTAATTACGTTAATTACTTGGGTGTGAGGGGATGAGGGGGCCGGGACACGAGGTCTGCCTGCTCACGAGATGCTTTCAGCCTCCCCTGGCATCAGGAGGACTCAAAGCCGGACCTGAACCTCTCGCCTGGGGCTTTTCCTCATCCTCGATTAGACCAAAGCTTCCCCAAGGAAATGTTTTTCTTTCTTAAGCAGAGGAGTTGCAGGTAAACTGAGGCAGGACACTCAAAAATCCTTCTCTGCTGCTGGGATGAAAAAATCGCAGCAAAATAATAATTTGGAGAAGTTTTCTTGAACGGACACGGAGAGGATGCACCAAGCTCTTGACATGAAGGGGTTCACTGCAGCCATGTCAAAACGTGTTTTCCTCCTTTGCTCCAGCGATTTCTGATTTCGTTTTCACAAGCAATAATTACTTTCAGCTTCCCTACAAAACCAGCTTCAAAGCAGCCAGCCAGAGCTTTGCGCTCAGAAAACAGTGAAGTGGAACAGCTCTGGCTGCTCCAAAACTCAATGGTGAGCAACGCAAAGCTCGGCGTCCCCTTTCTCAGCCCAGTTTTGATGATTCGATGTTTTCCAGGTGCCTGGTGGCAGTGGAGAAGGACGGAGAGGGAGGGCAAAGCACCTGCGAGTGCTGGTACCCATCCTGGGATGGGAGAACTTGCTTTTTGGAGGCATCTCACCTTCCTGCTCCGTCCCCTCCCAAGCCCACAGGTCGAGAACCCTGCAGCTCTACTAAATCCTTAACTCCTCCAGCAATTTCCTCAATGAAATCACCACTCTAAGTCCATTTGAGTGGCTTAACTGGGACCGAGCGAGTTTTGAGTGGGGACGTTTCCTTCGATGGCATCTCTGTGCAAGGCTTGCTGCAATTTGGGGGATGCTGCAATGGCTGGGGAAGGGTGATGGGATGCTTGGAGCATCTTGCCGCAGAGCCGGAGGTGCCCACTTGTCCCATTTCCTCCTGTTTTTGCTCCTGAAGCTTTAATACTAAATAATAAAAAAGCAGTGGGGATCCGAGCTTGGATCACGATGGGATTTTAACTGATTAGACCTCGGTGTCACCTTCCTTTGCCGTGTTATTTTACAGCCCGTGTCGCCTTTCAGGGCAAGCCAGGCAGTTAACCTTTGTGCCGAGCGGCGCCAGGGAGGAAGTTCATTAGAGTAAATGAATTTATAGGGTGGAAATGACAGATTAGCTCAGCTTGGAAAATAAAGTAGAGCTGGAGATAGCTGGGGGGAGCAAGGAGAGTAAAAAATGTTGCTTATCTGGAGATTTCCATACCGTGCTAGGACTTGGTCTGGCTAACGAAGATTTCTTGAAGCACCAAAGGGATGGGGGCTGTGCCAAAGCGAGACCTTCCTGAAATTCCCTGATTTTTTGCAGGAGATTTTGATGAAAATCAGTGCCGCCCCATAACGTTTATTTTCCCAATGGTTTGCACCTCACTTGTATTTTGGCAGCTTGTGCTTTTAAATCCACCCAAACGCCGCCTATGCCTTTTGGCCCAGCAGGATGTGGCGTTTACGCCCCATTTCTCTATTCCGGATAATTTTTGCTGAAAACAGAGCTGGTTTCTCCCCATCTGCTACGTGTTCCAAGCGGGAAGAGTCTTGGGGTGCATGGCTTTAAATAGCTGCCTGGATCTGCATCAGAGATTCTGATTCCGTAGTGGTCCCTGGGCTGGGTGCCGCTGAGCATCTCTCGGTGGGGGCTACCCCCGTGTCCCAGGGGAATCTGGCCTCCCCAGCGATCTTCGGATTCCACGATCCCCCCAAAACTGGTGACCGTCATGAGGATGAACCGGAATGGGGGTTACAAAATGAGACTTCTGGAAGAGTTCCAGGTAGCACGCCCGGGGCTGAGCATCCCTCAAACGGTGGGAAAACTCTTCCCGAAATCCCACTGGCATTTCCCCAGAGCGCAGAAGGATGGGCAGGGGGAGATGCTTTGCACTGTGGGGGGCTGCCGGGGGCAGGTTTAGCAGCGCTGGTCGGAGCACGGAGGCAAAACGGTTTCTAAGAGAGAAAGGGACTTTCCCTGTGTTGCCCATGGGGCATTTGAAAGCTGCAACTTCCAAATCGCTCCGTTTATTCCCAATCTAACACCAACGTAACGCGCTTGAGCTTGTGATTTTATTCAAATTGCGATTTAATTCAAATTGCGATTCAAATTGCGATTTTATTAAGCCCTTTCATCCAGTGCCTTTTCCGAGGTTGGGGTTTGGTTTGTTTTTTTGTTTTTGTTTTTTTTTTTGGCAAATCCAGAGGGGAGCAGGATGCTCAGAAGGGACAGAGGGTGGCGGAGGCTGTCATCGGAGAGAGGACAGGAAAGCCATGGGCACGTGATAATCCGACTGCTGGCTAATGTGGGCGAGTCCCGGGAGCTGGCGGGGAGGTAGCAACAATTTGGCTCCGAAATTAGGACTCAAGGACCAGCAAACTCATTTCCAGACAGGAGCGGTTGTTCCTCTCGTGCTTTCCCAAGCGTTGCTGCCATGTGGCGGCAGGTGATGCTATGCAGTCAAAGCAGGAATTGGGGGGAGAAAAAGCAGATTTCACATTAGTGTTTGCAGCTTAAATCATGAGAAGTTATTTATTCTCTTAAGTCTTCATGGTTAATGCACCATTATTAGTACAATGGGTAGCGTGTGCCAGCGTGGCATTTGAAGTTTTACTTGAAAATTACAGCTTTGGTTGTTCTGGGCTGTTTCCCAGTGCACGGTGTAGCTCTTGCTTCTTGAATTTTGTCCAACAGCCCTGCTGGTTCCCCCAGTTTTCTTGGTATTTTGCTCTTCTTCAAACTTCAGTGTCAGAAATCAAGCAACTGGGTGTGAATCTCAGCGTATTTTTTTTTTTGCTTGAATAGTTTTTGGTCGCTGTGATGACAGCAACGGGCTTGCAAAGGCAAAACTCAACAATTCAATAGTCCCAAACCTTCCCCTTTGTGCCTTTAATACAGGAATGATTTGAAAACTGATGAAAACTAAAGGGTGTTTGGGCACTGCAGAGTTTTTCTTTGCATGGGTGAACAGATTGTGGTTTTCTTGGATTAGTTATTGTCCATGCAGCCAAGGAAGGAGAAACCGAGTGGCGGTAATATATTTTCTTCCATATTTAAGATATTCATAGCAATTAGAAGTGCAGCATGAAGAGGGGAAAAAAGATACCAAGTGTTTCCAGGAGGCCCTTTCAAAGCTTCAGTTGCGACTCGAGTGTGAGACGTGGTCAGGTTTTTGTTTCTTTGGACGCAGCGGTCCTGGCAATCCCCTTCCCCGGCCCTAGTGGCAAGGGAAAAAGAGAAGCAAAAAAGAATTATTTCTCTTTGCTCCTCTAGTTCTCCTTTGCCTTTTAAGGCACAAATGCTCTTCATGCAGGGCCGGCAGTGGCATTTCAGGTGAGGAGGGCGTTAGCTCTCAGCCCTTGGCTTTCGCAAAGAGAAAACTCATGTTTTCCATGGGAAGTGCAAAGAGAAAACTCATGTTTTCCATGGGAAGTGCGCTTGCACCAAGGGCAGCCCGAGGCCGGTTGGGCTGAAGATGAAGCTTCGCCCTTGCAGGTTCCTGGGGGCCTGTGGAGGTTGTGGGTGCCATGTCCTGTGGCCAAGTGCCATCTAGTGAATCCTGCAGGTATCACGTTTGGAGACTGAAACTTGCTGTGATCAGAAGTGCTGGGTTTTTTTTTTTTTCCCCCAGTTTTGCAAATCCCTTTTTTTTTTTTTTTTTTTTTTTTTTTTTTAAGAAAGGAATCGCAAGAACAAAGCCAGAGGTATTTTTTTTTATGGTCTGAAACACTCAACCCTCTCCTGCTGTAGTAAATACTTCCAGACTCACGTTGTATAAAATGTAGGCGATGTTACGGGCTGTTTTATTTCGCTATGGGAAGAAAACCCTCCTACAAGTCCGTGTTTTTAGGGCCGTGCCTGGAGGAGGAGGCGCGCAGAGGCGCGATGCTCGTGGACTCACACGGACGCGGGGGTGGATGATGTAAGGGAGGACGTAAGGGAGCTCTACACACCCCGTCCCAACTTTTCCCTTCTCGTTCCTAAACAGAGACACGACGAAGAGGCAGTGATTGACCGGGGAAGAACGAGCAATGTTGTCAATATTCACTATGAGAAGGAGGAGTTGGAAGGTGAGTCTCTGCTGAGACCCCAGTAGAGGGGCCACCAGCCCAGCGCCTTTTCCTGTCGCACCGTCCCTACGACGTCCTTTGCTCGCTGTCACGTCATGTGCAGCAAAACGCGGCGTGCTTCTTCATAAAGCGCCACAGTTGTTTTCACATTTTTTAATATTATGGCTTTTAAAAAGACGCAAAAAGCCCCCGCGGAGGCCATGGTGTGAGTTTTATCCACAGGGCTGGATAATTCACGGCTTGTTTTCTCGCGGAGGCTGCTCCTGTCTTGGAGAGGTCAGGAGAATAATTTGATGGCTGCAGACGCTGAGCTGTGATTTTCTTTTTTGTTCTGGAGTTCATTATCATGGGACTGATTTGATCTTCTCTTGTCGCCTTGTGCCATACAAAGATTTTAAAAATAATTACCTTCTATTGCTGCATAATGAGCAAGACTGAGTGTTGCCCAGCCAAAGCTGGAATTTGAGAAGAGGTTCGATACTTCCAGGGCACTTTTACATGACCTGGAGCCATCACTTGTTGTTGCTCTGCTTTTGCAAAGCTCTTGTAAAATAGGCTTGGAAAAAAGGAGGTCCAGTGAAAGTAAAATTAAAAGAAATTGGTGTTTCTCATGGGATTTAACTGTGGCTTAACAAGGTACTGCCACGTCAACCGTTGCCGCAATGCCAAAAGTGCTGCAAATGCCTCTTTTTTGCAGGGCACCGGACCCTGTATGTGGGCGTGCGGATGCCGCTGGTGAGACAGAGCCACCGGCATCACCGACCCCACAGCCAGAAGCATCGGAAAAGGGAACGGGAGAAGGACTCTGTCCCGACGGAGCAGGGCTACCACTGTAAGTCCCGTCATGGTGTTTGCTAAACTCCTTGGGGTTACATGGGTGTGGGGTCTTCTGCAAGCAGGTCCAGGTGGCTAGTTTGTGTGGCTTGCTGTTCCTCCAAGGGAAAGTGGCATTATTTAGCAAGACCCCCTTTTTCCAAACTTTTCTCAGTTGGGTTTGGTTTTTTTTTTTTTTTTTTTAAGGCAGTGAAATGCATAATAAATTTGGGCTCGTCTTCCTTAGAGGGATCCTGGCTTTAAGAATGGCAATGTGTGGAAGGAAAGCAGCCTATCCTTGTGCAAAGGTGGAACAGATCCTTCTCCTTCTCTGCGGTTCTGTGCAAGCCTGGACAGAACCAGGGGAGAGGGGCCAGCCCAGTATTTATGGCTGAACTGGTGCCGATCCGATGGCCCCTTTGCACGTGAGCGTGATGGGCCGTATTCAGGTGCGGTAATGGGATGGGGCTTTGTCTTCTGTCCCCAGACACCCCGTCCCAACGGGTGCAGTTCATCCTCGGGACCGAGGAGGACGAGCAACATGTTCCCCACGACTTGTTCACCGAGCTAGATGAGATCTGCGTGAAAGAAGGTGAAGATGCCGAGTGGAAGGAAACGGCAAGGTAAATCCCTGCTGCCGCCGGCGGTGGGAGAGGAGCCCCCACGCCGGCAGCGCCCGCGGGCTCTGCTTGCTGCTCTCCAGGACACGAAGCTTTTGCAGCTGCAGGTGCCGACGCGAGGAGCCTTCTCCTCTTGCCACCCCATAGCTCCGTCAAAGGGGTTGCAGAGCTGGGGCTGTTTTTTTGCAACGGGGCTGATGGTGCCCGATGTCCGCAGGTGGCTGAAGTTTGAGGAGGACGTGGAAGACGGCGGCGAGCGCTGGAGCAAGCCCTACGTGGCCACGCTGTCCCTGCACAGCCTCTTCGAGCTGAGGAGCTGCATCATCAACGGGACGGTGCTGCTGGACATTTGTGCCAACAGCATCGAAGAGATTGCAGGTACGGTGGGCACTGCATCCCTCCGGGAATGGCCGAGCTCGGCTCGCCGCGGTGCCCTTCACTCCCGAATCAAACCCTGCCCCGGTGGTGGGTCCTTTTCCAGAAGTCCCACGGTGTTTTTAAGTCATAAAGTTGTTTTTGGATTTAGACTGGGTGTGCAACAGTCGCACCAGTTTTTTCTTCCAATAGGGGATCCTTTTGAAAGCAATTTGTGGGGTTAGAGAAGCGATTAGAGAATATTGTCCAGCCAAAAAGGTGTGTGTGTCAGGGCTTAGCAGGCTGCTCTTAGAAATATGGAGTCTGCATAAAAGCTGAACGTCCTTAAATAAACTATTTATTACAAGCCATTTCCTCACATTCTTTTTTTTTTTTTCTTTTACCTTAACATGCAGGATTTAAGAGTTTTAAAGGCAGAGTTTATCTGGCACGTGACCAAGCAGTGTATTTCTGTGGGGAAGATAATTGAAGTTAATTGAAAAAGCAGCTTTGGAGAAATTATCTTTGACTGGCAGGTCTCCATTCAGCCCTTTCAAGGGCTGGAAAAGTCAGAGCTGTTCTTAGCACATTTCTCCCTGGGCTCGGCAAATTGCAGTCGATTGGCCAAGGAAACTCTGGGAAAGTCTGTGCTATAGATTGCTTATAATTTGGTTAAATGTGTAGAGTCAGACAGAAAGGCCAGATCAGGCAAGAAATTTGCATTCTTTAGAATGGGAAATGATTATCTTAGTGGAGTGATGAATAAGCACTTTGATGATGGTTTGTAGCAAAAGAAAATTCTTGCTTTCGCTGCAAAGGCTGAACTGTGTTAAAACGTCTAGCTAAGGAAGGCTGAGCCCACGTCAGGTTATCCTCCGTGGCACAGCCTTCCCCGGGGGCTTCAGGGGTCGGGTCTTGGGGAGGGTTTCTGCTCTGACAGCTTCATTTCCCTTTGCCATCCCCAGATATGATCCTGGGCCAGCAAGAACAGTCCACAGAGTTGGACGAGCGCACGCGGGCGAGAGTTCGAGAAGTCCTTTTGAAGAAGCATCACCATCAGAACGAGAAGAAAAGAAACAACCTTCTCCCCATTGTCCGCTCATTTGCTGATGTGAGCAAGAAGCAGTCGGACCTGCACCTCCTTGACAAGCCAGGTGAGGCTTCCTGCAGGGCTTTATTACCAGGAGAGGGTTCCTGCAGTGTTCGGCACCGCGTGAAGCTTTCTGCCAGGCTTTGGCACCGGGTGAGGGTTCCTGCAGGGCTTTGGCACCAGCTGAAGGTTTCTGCAGGGTTTTGGCCCCATTAGACTTGTCCTGGCAAAGGAGGAGTGTCCCAATTGCTCCTTGTCCGTCTTTTTGAGCGTCTTTCTTTTTCTCACCAGCCCAAACGCTCACCCCTCATCCTTCTCCCACCACTGCAGAAGCTAAAAATGGGGTGAACCACGAGACCGGTGCCATGGATTTAAGCAAGGTGAGACACTTGTAGCTTTCTTACGCCTTTAGGGCCAGATTTGCTCTTGCAAACTTGGTTGCAGAGGGTGCTGCAGAGTGCTGTGGGTTTTGCTTTTGGGGTACTTGCCTGAAAATTACTTGTTGTGCCCAGGCGGAGCTGCATTTCATGAAGAAAATTCCCACCGGAGCCGAAGCATCCAATGTGCTTGTAGGAGAGCTGGATTTCCTTCGCCAGCCCATTGTGGCATTTGTTCGCCTGACACCAGCTGTCCTCCTCTCGGGCATGACGGAAGTTCCCATCCCAACGAGGTCTGAATGGGAAGCACAAAGTTTTTATTTAAAGAAAACCCCAACAAAATAACATCAAATTGCATGCACCGGTTTGGTGTCCCAAGGGAACGAGGCCACTGGGAGCAAGCACGTTTCTCCCACTCACATCTCCTTGCCTTCATTTCTCCCTTCCCTGCTGTAGTTTTTAAAGCCATTGGCCAATTTTAATGAAAATGTTGGCCCCAAAATTAAATTTGTGATCGGTTTTGATGAATTTCAAATTCATCGCGAGGTCAGTGAGCCTGTGTGTCCCGTCTTGAGCCATGCTCTGGGCTGGGAGCTCTTCAGGATTTCCTTGAGTGCCCTTTTAGCAAGGACACGTTCTTCTCTCTCATTTTGTTTTTCTTGCCCAGGTTCCTGTTTGTTTTACTTGGGCCAGAAGGAAAAGCCCATCAGTACCATGAGATTGGCAGGTCCATGGCTACTATCATGACAGATGAGGTATGATGAGATAAGAGATCTCTCTGGGTCATTTTTGGCTTTCTTCACCTCTCCCTGTGTCTGTAGTAGTGAGGAAGAGGATTTGCTATCCCAGGATCTCCATATACCCCACCCCTCATTCTCACCCCAAAATAAACACGCGGATTTGCAACACCCCACATCCTGGAGGCTGAAATCCCACCCGGGGTGCATCCCGCACCTCGTCCTTCTCCCCAGGGTCCCCAGCACACTGTCCCCAGTGGTGGCATTGCCAGGGCCAGTAAAACTTCTCTTGCTCTTTAAGCAAAAGGCTGTGGTGTGCCAAGGGGGACAGGGGCCTCGTGGAGGAGGTGATTACAAGTACCACGACGGACAGATTTTTCCTTTTGGGGGAATATTTCCTGCCATTTCCAGCAGGAAATTTGGGAAAAATTATCTTGCATTTAGCCAAGAGCTTATTGCACTGGTGAGGACATCTGAGCTGGGTTGTCCTCTCACCAGGTTGTCTCTCCTTGGCAGGTTTTCCATGATGTTGCCTATAAAGCCAAGAACCGGGCTGACCTCGTGGCTGGCATTGACGAGTTTCTGGATCAGGTCACGGTCTTGCCACCAGGAGAGTGGGATCCATCGATCCGCATCGAGCCCCCCAAAAATGTCCCTTCGCAGGTGGGTGCTGAGGCAGAGAGGGAGGTGCGAGGGGGACGGGCAGGACGGCAGCACGGCTGGGGATGCTGTTCAGGGACCCAAATTCACAAGGTCCCGGTCTGACACAGTCACATACCCAGACCAGAAGTAAAACACCCAGTAATAAGTGGCTACAAATAGATATCGTTGTCTTACATCCATTTTAACAGGAAAAAAGGAAGATGCCAGGAGCTCTCGATGACAATGCTTCTCACAGCAAGCCAGAGAAACACAGTGGTCCCGAACTGGAGCGGACAGGAAGGTGTGAGCTGTAATACTTTGGGTTTTTTTTCTGTTTGCCTCTAAAATCTGAGCGTGCACCTTCCCTGCTAGCAGGTTTTCGGGGTTAGTTGGTTAAGCGAAGGGGTTCCACATTATCAGGTTTGCCCCCTGGGGTGGGCAGGTGGGAGATCTGGGCAGCTGGGCTCGGCCACAGCATCACCACTGTACTCAGGTTTTCTTGATTTGGGGTGGAAGTGGATGTGTAAATACCTCCAGGTAGAGCTCTGCTGCTTCCCAAAGCAAGGGACTGTTGCAATAAAAGGGGATAGGCTCTCAGGTTGGGTCCTTTTCCTTTTTGCTGGAGGTTTTTTTTTGTGCGCCTCAGTTTCTACTGGGTATAAAATGGGATAAAGGAGAGTGCTTCTTTTTAGCAATGGAAGCTCTTCTGTGCCTGTGATTGCCCTTCTGCAGCAAAGAAAACTCAGTTGTGGTATTCCAGGAAAAAGTATATATTTTTTTTTTCCGTCCTCCAGGCTCTTTGGAGGTTTGGTCCTGGATGTGAAGCGGAAAGCCCCGTGGTTCTGGAGTGACTTTCGGGATGGTCTGAGCCTGCAGTGTCTGGCATCCTTCCTTTTCCTCTACTGTGCCTGCATGTCCCCCGTCATCACCTTTGGGGGACTGCTGGGGGAGGCGACCAGTGGCCACATAGTGAGCACCTCTCTCTGTTGGGGGGCATGGGGGAGGACAAAAGTCACGCAGGAGTCCTCGCTGCAGTGAATTTCCTTTGGTTTTTGTTTTCCCCTAATGATTTCTTTACTTTCTGCTGCCTCTCTTCCCTGGACAGAGTGCCATGGAGTCGCTGCTGGGCGCATCCATGACCGGCGTGGTGTATTCCCTCTTTGCCGGCCAACCTCTCACCATCCTCGGCAGCACCGGACCTGTCCTCGTGTTTGAGAAGATTCTCTACAAATTCTGCAAGTAAGGCTGGCTGCTGCAGCTGGGTACTGCGAGAGCTTTCAGAAGAAGGCAGTGATGGAGAAAAGATGATTTTTTTAAATATTTTTCTATCCAAAGAAAATAGACTACCCAAATATTTTTCCACTGAAATATTTTGAGTTTTGATGATTTTATTGAAAAAGTATGAGCTTTTCTTGTGAAATGGATATTTTCCATGACAGTCCTTTTGTTGTGATGACTGATGTGAGATGAACCACCCTTATTGCAATTAAATTTATTATTAAGCCCCAACTTGCTGGCAGCAGGTGACTGGGTGCAAAACCAGCTGGTTTTGATGTTAGGGCGTCAGGGTGACGTGGGAGAACACCACCTTCCACAACAGGAACCTAACCTCAATTACCCTCCAAGCTATTAAAACAAGATAATTGTTAAATGATGACAATTAAATAATTGGCCTCTCCTTGCAGGCCCACACCCTGCTCCACAGCCCCGAGGCTGTCTGCAGTAGCACACGGCAACTGCGTTTACCATCCGCAGCCTTGACACGCTCCTCGATTGCTCCCAATTTTCCCCGCGGGAAGGCATGGCTCGGAGCCTCTTGCTGGCCTTTCAACCCTTTGTTTTATTTTGCTTTCCCAGGGAGTACACGCTCTCCTATCTCTCTCTGCGGGTGTGCATCGGGCTGTGGACGGCCTTCTTCTGCATGGTGCTGGTGGCCACCGACGCCAGCTCTTTGGTGTGCTACATCACCCGCTTCACCGAAGAAGCCTTCGCCTCCCTCATCTGCATCATCTTCATCTACGAGGCTCTCGAGAAGCTGAGTCACCTGCGAGAGACCTACCCTGTGCACATGCACAGCAAGCTCGACTTCCTCACCATCTACTAGTGGGTTTTTTTCCTCCTAAAATGCCGCTGCCCCTCGGCAGGAGCTCAGGGCTGCACCTCCGTCGCCTTTCCCTTACCCCTGTCTTGGCTTCTCTCCTCCCAGCTGTAAGTGTGAGGCACCGACCCATCCCAGCAACGAAACCCTGCGTTTCTGGGAGAGCAACAAGATCAACGTGTCTGGTGTCACCTGGCAGAACCTCACGGTGACTGTAAGTGCCCTGAGCCGCTGCTCCCTTGTGCCACGGCTGTGGGGTCCGGGGGCATTCGCATTGTGCAAAAGTCAGAGCCCTTCAAGTGATGATGGACTTCAGACTGTGCTAGTGCTGCTCTGAAATGTCCTTGCTTAAATCAAATATGTGGTTTTAACCCGCTTGGTCCTGGGAAGGAGAGCCCACCTTGTCCAGCCCACCTTGTCCACGACGTGGTGGGTAATAACTGTCCTCCTCAACCCTGTTGCAGGAAGTTGGAGGACTTAAGTTCGTGCTTGAAAGTAGTAATTGGCTTCCTTAATTGGTTCCTAATAACTCCAGGCCTTGCTTTCTTATTCAGTGCTGTCTGTAGATGCTGCTCAGACATGCAAATTTATGCATGTCTCTTGGGCTGTTGCTGCTGGAAGCAGAGCCCAGGCATAGGCTGGGAGATGTCTTATGGACATCTTCATCCCCTCTTGGCCAGGTTCTGCCAGCCCTCCACTGGGAAGGGACGATTTGTCTTTTCTCCTTGCCTACCACGGTTGTCTTAGCCCTCCTTCCCCATTCCTTCTTTCTCCATCCCCAAGAGTTTCCAGTGTTTCCTTCCCCTCTGGTGTCTTCTTCGGCCATGGTTACCTGCCATTCAAGTGGAGGATGTGCCGTGGGTCTGTGGTATGGTGTCCCATCACATCTCATCTCCCTGCTGTCCTCTGTGTAGTTTGACGTGTCACTTGTTCGGCTGCTGCTGCTCATTAAATATAAATCTCCATTGGCAGGAGCAGTCATAAGGTCACGGATCTTGGACCAAGATCCCCCAAACCCCCTCGTTATCCGAGGTTTCCTTGCTGCACGTGCACTGCCTTGTGTCCTGACGCTCTGTTTCTCCAGGAATGTCGGTATTTGCATGGAGAGTTTCAAGGACCTGCCTGTGGACGCAATGGCCCCTACACGCCTAACGTCCTCTTCTGGTGCTGCATCCTCTTCTTCTCCACCTTTGTCCTGTCGAGCTTGTTGAAGAAGTTTAAAACCAGCCGTTACTTCCCAACCAGAGTAGGTAGAAGATGGTGGCCAGCAGCAGTCGCCACACTCGTTTCCCAAAATGGCTTTCCTGGAGCACTAAGCAGTATTTGCCACCACTTGGTCAAGCTGTGAAACGTTGACCTTGAAGGCCAAGCTCGCCATCAGCTTGCATGTCCCTCGCACATTTCCGTGACTGCAAAACAATTGTAGCATCTTCCCACCTGCCTTGTGACCTGCCCCGGAGCGATTTCTTTTTTTTGCTCAGGCAGTGGGAAATCAGGTCTTCCAAAGTTGTTTGGCTTTTATTTTATTTTTTTTTTTCCACCTTCTGTGCATTACATGCTCAAGGGGAAAGTTGATTCAGATGGGAAAGTTGATTCAGATGAGGAGCTGCCATAAAAAAAAGACACTTTTTCTTCCTTTTGAGGAATAAATGATGCCTCAGTGCCTTATTCCCATTTTAGCTGCGAGTGTGGCTGTAGTGGCAGACATGTTTCCTTATGTTTTTAATATTTTTTTTTTTTTTTTTAAGGCTTGAATTAAAACAACCTCTTCCACCTAATTAAACTTTTTTTCATTATCTGACACCAGATCTCACAGGGACAAACACAGCAACAGTATGTAACCAAGGGATTAGGCTGCATGTCCTCAGAGTGGTGGGGTCTCGTTAACCAGCCTTAATGTTGTTGATGTCCCGAACTTTTCCATCTCACGTTACGGCCCTGTTTGCGGTGCCCCTTTCAGCTCTCTTTTTTTGCCCCAGGTACGGTCCACAGTGAGCGACTTTGCTGTTTTCCTCACTATTGTCATCATGGTGCTCATCGACTTCATGGTTGGGATCCCGTCACCGAAGCTCCACGTCCCCCATATGTTCAAGGTAATGGGGTGCTTTGGCACGGAGCAGGTTTCAGCCCTTGGGGCTGCCACAAAGTGATGTTGGGGCAGGAGTCTGGGGGAGATGCTGGTGGTGTGACCATCTCCTCTTCCTCCTCTAAGTCCATCGTTTCCTTCTGGAAACGAGAAGGCAGCCCCAAAACTAGATTCCTACAGGAGAAGTATCTAGAGGTGCTTGCAAAGAGGACACTGGCACTGCTGAACCCTGTGGAAGAGGCTGACGTGAAGTCAGAGCTGGGGGGTGCTCTGACACGGGGGTGGAGGTGAAGATGAAAGCCAGCGAGGCGTCTGGGCTGGGAGACGACGCTGACGTGTGGGCTTTGTTGCAGCCTACCAGAGACGACCGCGGGTGGTTCGTCAGCCCCATAGGACCCAACCCTTGGTGGACGGTGTTGGCTGCGCTCGTCCCAGCTCTGCTCTGCACCATCTTGATATTCATGGACCAGCAGATCAGTGCCGTTATTGTGAACAGGAAGGAGCACAAGCTGAAGGTAAGGGGCTGCAAGAGATGAGCCCATCCCCAACGCCTTCTGGGCTGCAGGTATGGGGAGAAGCTCTTATTCCCAGTGCTTTCTGAAGGCATTGGTTTGGGACAAGGTCAGCCTGCGTGGCAGGATGCTCTCCTGGATTTGTGATGATGCAGGGAGAAAATGACCGGGCAGTTCAGATGAGCAACCTTTTGGAGGAGCAAATCAATCTTGGAGCAATAGAGAAGCGTGGTTTTGTTTTAAAATGGCAGCAGCAGCTGCGGGGAAGGAGTTGTTTTGATGCGCTGCCAGGGATAACTCAGAGTCACACCTTACTTGCAAGTGGTAGAATTTTCTTTGTGAGTGAAAAAAATGCTTTGGTGGTTTTGGGTTGGTTTTGGGTTTTGTTTTTGGAGAAGTATGTATCGCACAAGCTCCCCATATCCACTTTGTCTGAACTCCTGCCAGATTTTCATGCCAGGTG
>JAVJGG010000017.1:2287999-2299718 GCA_035590195.1 Aviceda cuculoides
CCGGTGCAGCCCGTCTCGGCTCTGACACTGAGGAGAAATCCTTGGCGGGGGGGGGGTGAGAACACGGCGATGTCCCTGCGTGGGCTGGTAGAGAGCCAGGAGGGAGCTTTTCCAGATAAATACAAAAGAAACAGGCAGGTCGCAATAGCCCCGGAGCCGGGAGAGCCGGCAGCGATGGCAACAGAGAAGGGCTGAGCTGCTCCGGCAGCCCCTGCCCACGCCGGCCGTCTCCCCGTACCTGGATGTGTCGTCCAAGTCCTCGGGGCCCATCTGCCACCCTGCCGGGATCAGCACGGCAAACACCAGCCCGGAGAGGTACAGCCACCGGGCGATCTGCATTCGGCTTTCTGGAGACGGTAAAAGTCGAGATAGAAAGGTCCAGGGCTGCAATCGCCATCGATTCCCGCCCCCGCCAGCCCCTGCGGGAGCCCTGGCAGCCTGGCACGGGACAGATCCAGCACGGGACAGATCCAGCACGGGACAAGCTCCTTCTCAGGGGTCTTGGCAGCATTTTGATGGGGGCAGGTGAAAATCGCGTCCTCACAGTTACCTGTCGGCTTGTCTCCTGTTGCCTAGGCGCAAGCGTGCGGCCGCAAGAATGGGTTCGTATCATCTAAAGGTACGATTTTTTTGCAATAAACTTTATCACGAACGTCCCCTTTTCTATCTAGGAGCAATATTTCTATCCTGAGCTTATCACCAGAGTGCTGGAGAACTTTCCTGACCATTAGGTGCTCAGAAAAGCAACTTTCAGAAGAGTTGAATAATTAGAGTTTTATATTTCTTAGCTTTGCTGGATGCTGGATGCTTTAGCCAACCCCCACCCTTTATTTGCTGAAAATCAGACTTCTAGTTGCCTATCACCAAGCACTTTCATTACTTTGATTTAATAATTTCTTCAGAGGTTGGTAGTAAAGAAGGAAGGAAAAGGCACTTACCTTCTGCAAAGACAACTGTTCCCCTAAAAGCAAGATCCTATTTTCCTCCTTCGAGCTGGTTGTGGCTAAACTCTTCTCCTCACCACTGCTTTTAAGCTTGTTAGCAGGATGCTAAAAGCTGACGGGTAGGTCATCGGTACTCCTGGTTTTAGTTGGATGGGTCATTATGAATCATTACAGGATTTTTTAAGTGGGGCTGTTGCAAAAAATCTAGTTGTTGCCATATTTTTCAGCTTACGCCTTCAGCGAGGGGTTTTTTTGGTTTGTTTGTTGGTGTTGTCATTATTGCTGTTTCTCTTATCTTTTCTATTTTTTTTCCACTTCTGGGACCAAAGGAGTGACCTGTCGGTTTCATCCTTTCAGGT
The DNA here is from genome assembly GCA_035590195.1 of Aviceda cuculoides. Classification (NCBI taxonomy): domain Eukaryota; kingdom Metazoa; phylum Chordata; class Aves; order Accipitriformes; family Accipitridae; genus Aviceda; species Aviceda cuculoides. Next base: position 2,289,303 of record JAVJGG010000017.1, read on the forward strand.
GAGATGGCCCCTTATTGCCACAGCGCATCTTGCACGGAGAAATTATTTCTGTGCCCACAGGGCTGCCCTTTCAAACTCCTTTGGTTTGAGTTAAAAAAACGTTAAGGAAAAAATCAAGAGCAAAAATGTAAAAGAAGTGTTTGGGTACCCAAGCACTTGCTGCCGCTTCCTGCAGTGTAAAATTTGGGTTAGAGCTCACCAGCTGGACAGACACCACTTTTGTTCCAAGCCTGGTTTTGTCCCTCAAGGCCAGATCTGAAATCGGGACCGTTCCCCCGAATTTCTTGGATTTGGGGATGACAGGAGACACCGTGGGCCGCAGCAGATCTGGGTCAGTGTTTTTCCCCATGGGACAGCTCAGCCCAGGAGCTGGGGGAACATCTGGAACTCGTCAGGCCAAAGACAATAGTTTTACAGGGCCGTCTCCTGGGAACGGGGCTCATTTTTTTTTTAAATCCTTGAGTCCGGCAAAGAAAAAAGGCTTGAGAAGAGCAAAACTGAGGGTAGCCCTAAAGAACCGGAGCTGGCCGTGGAGGAGAGGGCGCTGCCAGGTCCGGGCGGACGCGGAGAAGACCCCTCAGCTCCCTGAAGATGCCGGCAGGTCAGATGAGCTTTCGAGGGCGGCTTATTCGGAGGATTGATGGTGGGCTGCATTTCTGGGGCAGTTTTGAGATATTTGGGGAGCTCTCGGCTAAGGAATTGCTATGGTTCAGTGCTTGGGGGAGTAAATGTCCCCTTTAGCGTGGTCAACGGACAGATAAAAACAAGCCTTAGCTGAAGTTCTTCACGAGAAGAGACGAAGGTTCCACATCCTGATTTCTTTGCCACTTACTGTCCTCTCCTCCTGGGACCTTTCTTCTCACAGTTGGGTAATTATTATTATTCGACCAGAGAGATTTCTGTAATTATTGTCACTGTCAAAATACGGCTGGTGTTCAGGGGACACTCATCTTGAAGAGCCTTTTAATTAGGGCCAACAGTGGCCTTATGAGAAAGCCTGACATCAGAGGAGGAAGGTAGGAGATTAATTGGCTCAACCTTCAGAGGAGAGGTCCAGATCTCCTACCCATCACATGGATAGGGTATTTATTAATGACACCAAATTAGCTGGCGGTGACACTATTTGTGATGGCCCCCTGGCCCAGGAAGGCACATGAGCTATCTGCAGCGGTGGGGGGCTCAGGAGAAGAGAAATTCGGCTCAGGAGAAGAGAAATTCAGCTCAGCCAGCGCAGTGCATGTCATGTTGCTTCTTGGTTTTCTTAATCGTGGCTCTCAGTGTCAGGGTGGGTTGGAGAAATGTCCTACAAGACACCTTCTCCAGTGCCCACGGGTGATTTTCACTGGCCCATTGGGACGTGACGGTCTCCCCTTTCCAAGTGTCCTCTGTGGTCTTCCTCCTTCCACCTGGATTATGTTGCTGGTGGCTCTCCCACCCTGGAGGACCGCACCATGGGGGCATGAACACAGATGCAGATCTGGGTTTTGTCCTATTTTATGACTTGGAGAGGATTTTATGGACAGCAGGTGGCAGGCTTCCTCTGCCTGCCCTTCTGCCTCACAGCCTCCTCCTCCTCGCTCGGTGTTTCCCCAAACACCGGGTCTGCCCCTTCAAGGACCGAAGCGATGTGATGTCCTTCTCTCCAGGGATGGAAGACCTCAGGCTTTCCTGAGGTGATGCCACAGCCCAGATGGGTCGGTTTTGATTCAAATCCTCACGTTGTGTGCATCCTTGGAGAAGTGTCTTTGAGGACACGCAAGCATCCTGCGCTGATGGAGCCTGGACCCAAGCAGTTGATAAGGGAAAACTCCTGGACTGTCCTCCGTGTCCACCGACCCTTCGATAAACTCACCCATATCCCACCCAACCTTGGCTGCATTTTCCCACTGGGTTGCACCAGGACCAGCTGTGGGGCCGACCTGCCCGCCTCTACCAGTCTTGGTCTCTGCAAGCATGGGGAGAGGCAGGAGGAGCCGGGCTGCTCCGATGGGGACGGTGGGACGTGGCCTTGCTGGGCTGTCCGAAATCAGGCTGGAAACAAGATGAGTTTCTGCTTAAGCCTGCTCTTAAATTATAACACAGCCGTGCCGAGGCTCATTCTGCCACCAGCCAGCTCCTCGAACTGCTCCAGTACTACTGTCCTTTAGCTGCAGGTGCGGTCAAACCAAGTGATGGTTAATTTTGGAGAGGTTTACTGCAAGCAAGGAGGAGTAAAGGCTTTGACTTAACTTTCTTGGACCCTCTGCAAAGAGACCTTCATTTCCTGCAGAGGTGCATTTCAGGTCCAACCCGAGCAAGAGAGCAGAGAGAAAAACCTTCCCTTGTGTGTCCACCCCAACCACAGTTCTGAACCCGGTGTCCCAGGAATCTGTGCTCTCCGCTCTTGTTTTCCCCATTGCTGAAGGTGTTTTTGGCCTCCTCCCTCCCCGTCGCAACCAAAGGCCATTTTATAGCTGCGCGTCAGAGCGTGCTGCCTCTCGGTGGCAGTGGCTACTGCCAAGACAGAACTGGGCAAAGATGGACCTTGGACCTTCTCGGGTCAGTGGTTTAACCTGAAAGACCTCCTTCAGGGTGATGCTGAGTGCACGGTTTCAGTTTCAGCATTGTTGGGGCTTTTTTTTCCTGTGTGTTGCTTTACAGGTGTTTAAAAGCAAAGGGAGGGCCATTACAGAAAGATATTCTGCGTTCCCAGCGAGGTATTTTGGCAGCTCTGAAGGGACACGGATTATTTTCCTGCCTCTTTTCCCCTTTGTGCATGCTTTTTTAGGCAGGAAACAGTATCCGCCTTTGATGCTGCAGAGTTGAGGGCGCGCAGCCTCCTGGCTTGTGCTCCTGGCTGGCCCTTGATGCCAGGGAAGAAGAGTGTGGTGGGATGCAGAGATAGTGCCCAGCTACACGGCAGGCTGTGATGAAGCTCATTTGGAGCCATGAGCCCTTAAGACTAGGGGTCAACGCCGGGTAGCCCTTCCCAAAATCAAGCTCAGGCTGCATCTACTTGGTGGTGGACCTCCGTTATTGATGAATCTATTATTTTTCTCCCTTTGCTGTTAGCAAAGCAGAAGAAAAAGGGGTGAGCTCCCTCTTGCCCCCCGCTCCCATCATTCTCCTGTCCCCAGGTACCCTTCACGGGCGCTAAAAGTCCACGAGACATGCGCGGCAAGGCAAGCTGTTGGGTGCCACGTGGGAAACTTGAACGTGAGCCTGGAGAAGTGGAAGTGGTTTCATCAACCAATGGCTGGATGAGAAACCAGCTTGCACCCATGCCGGGCTGGGAGATGGGTGGGCCAGTGGGGAATTGCAGGCAAAATGCATTGGGGTCAAGTATGAGGCTCTCGCATTTGGGATCTGGGCAGCTGGTGGGTATCCAGCTGCGGTGACGCTGCTGCAAGAGTGTCCCTGCTCCTCCTCATCAGCGGGAGCTGCTGGTCATTGGGAATCACGTGAAGGTCAGATTGGAGGCTTTGCCCTTTTACCTGAGTTAACTAGTGCGTTTTGCATCCTTTGGCTAAAACCCCAGCAATCAGCCTCAGCAGGTGGAGCGGGACGTGGGACACGGGGCTGAGCCCTTGCTGCCTGCAAAGCCTGGTGCTCCATCCCTCCGTGGTCTTCAATCCTGCAATCCTGCCGTCCCTCCTTGGTCCTCAGTCCTGCCATCCCTCCTGCTCCCTGGCCCTCCTCGGCTGGCCCTTGCTCCCTGTGGGCTCTCAGCGTGATGCCCTGCAGTGAAAAGTGGGTGCTTCCCTTTTGTTTTTGGAGGAAAGTGGTTGCTGTGAGCTGTGCCAGGTGCTATTAGGTGGTTTTGAGCAAGGTGTGGGTATGCTGAGCAGGATCCGTCCCTCGGGGCACCCTGGCCCTGCACCAAGCAATTGCTGGTTTGTACTGGGGCCCCGCAGGAGCTGAACTGGGGCAGCTCTGGGCAAGCAGAGCTGCGAGCGTATGGGGAGCTCCTGGGGTGATGCTCATGGGGTTGGGTGGCTGTGGGAAGGTTTGGCTCAACACCTTGGTGGTTATGTGCCTGAAGCCTGCCAAAATCCTGATTTAGGGTTAGGGTGGGTTTTTTTTAATTGCCCTTCTTTATTTGAGACAGAGGGAGATGGTGGTTAATGGTTTATTTCTGCTAAATGTCTCCTTGGCTTTGAAATGTGGAAAACTTTGTCAGGTTTCTTTTTTTACCTTCCTCTTCCTTCTGCCCATAATGGTCTAAAAATCTTACAGACCCTAATGAGACAAGTTACCATTGTGCATGGGCTAAAAAGTCCTCAGCGGAGTCTGGAGCAAATGTGGCAGCGGTTTTAATTTCACCCTCTTGATTTCTATGGGCCCTTAGCAGGCTTGTGTGTGATTAAATAACCCTTGACTCCTTAACGTTGCAAAAAATTCCCTATTAGAGACCTTCTTTGGCTGTTTACAATGGCTTTTAGTTTAGCAGCAATCGCTGGTAACCGGCTGATGAAACCTGATCATACTATAAATCAAAACTTCTTCACATTCAAATGCAACAATTAATCCTGGGTGTGTTGGTGCAATTAGATGACCAATTATGCCTCAAGATTCACTTGCTTGTTTATATAGAGAAGCCGTGTTTGCTCAGCCGGGGATGTTTGGCTATGGTTTTCAATCTACCCCAGGGGATGTCAAATGACAAACTCAGGGAGTTGCACCCTGCTGCAGCTGCAGAATTCAGACCCTTTGGCCTCAGATCCTTCACCTGGAAACTGAAAGTTCATCCGCCCGCTTGCACCGACTGCTTTTTGGAGAACGTGAACCGCCTGAGCTCTCCTTTTCGCAAGACGTTAGTGCCGAATTTATTCTTGCAACGCTCAAGCCTTGTGCAGGAGGATTTTGAGCCCCACCAGACTGGGACAGGGGTTGCCTTCAGACCCGCAGCTCCCGTGCCCAGGTAGAAACACTCCTAGCCGCCGTGGGTACCCGATTTGACCCCCCCCCCGATCCAGCTTTGCGGCTGTTGGACCGGTGCTAAATAGCAACGGCACAAGCCGAAAACCCAGCAGCTTATCTGCTGCGGGATGTTTGCTCCTGACCATCCTGGTGCTGCGGGATGTCTCATTTACAGATAGTTTTGGAGCGCGCCTTGGTGGGGGTGGATGCGCTCGTGGCGGGGGGGGGGAGAGTCTTATTAATGCGACGAGGCATTGTTTTACCTGAACCGCTGAAAAGTTGGGGTGGCTGCTGGAGCAAAGGTGTGTTCTTCAGATGCGTTGCTGTTTCCATGAAAAAAAAAAAAAAGAGACTATTTGGGGGTTGAACGATGCAGAAGGGATGAGTAAACTCAGGCACGGGCTCTGGTTCTTGTAGGGATGCTGCCTGCAGAGAGGGAGAGCTGAGCTCCGCTGGTTAATGACATTCAGCTGCAGTTTTTAGCTCAAAACCCAAAGCAAAATCCCAGCACGATGTGGCAGAAATCCAGGACAAAGACGTATAGATAAAAAGCCTACTGATGTCACCAGTGCTAGTAGGTGCGTATTTACACACTCCACTTAAATGAAGGTTTTATCCACTGATTAACTGTTCTTACAGGATTTCTTTGTGAAACACCCATAGATGTTTTCTTATCTACTTGGAACAAAATAAGCTGATAGCGTTTTAGATCCCTTTCCCTTGTGATGGTGATGGGCGCTGATAACAGCCGTCATAATTCCTATGGACTCTGATCTCTAAGTGAGGGACAACGGCTCTCCGTGAGAAAGCAGTTGGCTGTTTTGCTAAGTAGCTTAGAAAACAAGGAATTTTTTAAAAGAGTGGAGAAAGGGCTTGTTTTCTCTAGCTGATGCTGCTTTGGCAGGAAAACGGCTGCCCTGTCTCCAAACAAATACAGCTCCCAGGAATGAGGGAAAAATCCCAGTGGTTAAATGTTGCAAGAATTGTTGGGGAAGGGGAATTGCTTTTTCCTTATTTGTGCCTTTTTTAAAAATGAAAATCGTGTAGGACATTTTAAGCTTGTTTTCATCCACTTTTTTCCAGCCTGCACAAGAAGGCATTATATCAACCTGCAGCTGCACCTTGCTTGTGGGCAAAAAGAGCTCTTGCTGTCTTGCCAAACAGGATTAGTGTCAAACCGGCAGAGAAGGGCCTGTATCCTGGAGGACACATGCCAGAGCATTGGTTTTATTTTCTTGGTTAGCGGTTATTTTTCAGGGGTTGTTTCTGAGCTGAACTGGTTCCTACATGTTGTGCCCAGCCTCGCAGCTTTGCTGCGTGGGAAGGGTCCTTGAGGACTTGTCCTCCTGGGCGTCCTGATGCTGGTTGGAGGCAATGAGCTTGGGGACCTCGTGTTTTGGAGTAAACCAGCCCAAATCTTGAGCGTGCACCTGCCCTGGGTGGGAGCTCGGACAGTTCAGAGACCTCTGCTAGGCTGTGGTTTAACAAAGCTGTGTTTGATCCCCTCCTTGCTTGCTGAGTCCTTGCATTCTCCTTGCTCTTGGCGGCTGTGCCTGGGAAACCCTCCCGGCTCCGGAGCTGACCTTTCCCAACAAAGCACCTTTGTCAGGCAGACCTCAGGGCTGTGGGGTTGCTTTTTTATTTTCCCTTCTTTACTTATTACTCTTTTTTTTTATTATTATTGATGTCACCGCCCAGCAGCACAAGGATCCATTATCTGAGCCGCCTTTGGACTTCGCTTGTTTGCAGGAGGGTGATTAAGAACAAACGGGCAGCGGCAGGCCTTATCCTGGAAAGCGGAGGCCAGAAGTTCGAGCAAGAGGAAACTTGGCAGCAGAAACACAGCCCTGATCCAGCCGGTGCTGAGCCTGCAGTCCCCGCGTGCCGGGGAGAGAGGGAACCTTTTTTTCACATGGGGTGCTGTGGCTCACTTTGTGGAAGGGTGGGTGGAAGCAAGAGTGGGTTTTTTTTTTTCCCCTCAGGTGGACCTGATGAGGGTTTTCCTGGTCCCCTGTCTGTTCTCCATGGAGCATCCCAGCAGAGGGCAGCAAGAGATGCCCTGGGCACCCACTGCTCTCCCATGGGTGCTGCTCCAGAGCACCCATGCTCGGTGTCAGGGCAAGCCAACCCCTGTCCCCTTCTGGTCCCCCACCTTGGGGCACCTGCTAATAACTCCCAACTCTGCTGGGCTTTAAAGAGTCATTTTTGAGGCCGTAGGAGTGTGCGGAGGTGGGAACGGAGCCGCCACGCGGATCTACGCTTGCTCTCCCTGGTCTCTGGACATCTGCCCTTCTCTTTAACGGCACGGTTTATTTGGTTTATTTGGGGGCAACACTCACCTCACCCTGTATTTCCACGCACGGTGGTGCTGTGTCACCCCGTGCCTGCCCACGCACACGGCAGGGTCTGGGCGCGCTGCAGCGCTGCCGAAACAAGGACCGAGCGGGGCACTGGTGGCTTCGCGCTCACCCGAGCGCGGCAGCTTGTCCCAGCGGTGCCCGTTGCCAGCGGGTGCCAAAGCCCGACCCGCCGGGCTGCCGCGTTCCACCCCAAATGGCGCACGATGCGAGCCGGTGAGCAAAATACAAATTACGGCAGCCGACCTTCAGGCCGAGGTGGCATTACCCAGCGGGGGTGATGCTTTTCGACGACAAGAAGGGTGGCCGTTGGCCCTTAACGGCCGTGTGAGCTGTTCCCTGGCTCCTAACGAATCGGCGCCGCGACGACTGTAGGCTGGGCAGAGGCTGAGTAGGAGGGGGAAGACTGGGCGCTGGCGCTCAAGAGGAGGTGGGTGCTGACACAGTCTGCGCCGCGACTAACGTCAAGACCCACGCCGGCCTCCGCCGTGTCTCTGCACAGAGGTTTCTCCTCTTCTCGGCAGCGTTTCTGCCCGTCGGTCCCGGGCGACGCGCCGGAAACTTCTTTATTTGCAAGCCTTGCGCGTCTCCCAGTGCGGCGCGGAGCTACGCGCAGAGGGAGGACGTCTCCACGTTGGCTTCTCTGTGGCTCCCGTTGCTCCTGAGTTGGTCCTTGGCTGCTTGGGGAAGCGCTAGCAAAGCGGTGGAAATCCTCCTGGAGCGGGGTTTGCTTCCCTGAGCTGCTTGGAATTTCCAGCAGCGCTTGGCGGGTTGCGATACCCCTCCGCGACGCTTTGCCACCTCCCCCGGTGTTTGCCTGGGTTTCTTTTTGTCGGTTTTCAACAAGCAGGACTGGGCACCGCTCTACTTCGTTCTCCAGGTGAAACCAGCCTCGTGCTTTTCACCTGAAGTCGGAAACGGCGGCTTTAAGCGAAGCGCTTAAGGTTGCAAAATAGTCTGAGCTGGTAGCAGGGTAGAAGGGATGCGGTCCCAAATTGCGGAGCATTATCCCTTCTTGCTCGGGGGCGGAGTGATGGAGAGAGCTGGGCCTGACCCTCTGCAAGGGACTGAAGGAAAGAGGCGCCTGCAACCCGTTGAAAAAAAATCTTTGTTTAATTGAGATATTGCCACCGGGTCTTGCTTCTCCTCACCCACCTGGTGCCTTCCCCTGTCTCTGCAATGGCCCAGCCAGCTTGTGTTTCGGGGATTTTAAATGATACACCAACAGAGCTGCTAGACACCTTCCTTAAATAGACCGAAAGCCCTTCGAATCGTAAAAAGATGTCAGGTTTCTAGATTGTTACAACATGTGAAAATAGTTGGGTTTTTCTTCTCTGCCAGAAAAAAAAAAAAAAAAAGAAGTTTTTAAAGCTGTGCAGTAATTACGTGCTAATGGAAAAGATACTAAAGAATGAGAAATAGTCTGTGAAATCCTCTTAGTGCAAAGACTTTGCTAGTAGGCATGTTTAGGAAAAAACTGCATCCATTCCCCCCCTTCTTAATTATGGCAAATAGGTACAAGAATGGTACGCTGGGGTGCTTTGGTGTAATAGTTTCACGTGGTGCCATACCTCTAAAATAGGAAAAAAAATAGCTGGTAATACGAAGCACCAATATAGTTCATTTTTTATGACCAAGCCAGTGCTGGATCTGTAGGGCCGAAAGAAGGGTAGGCGGCAGCGGGGACGTATGGGCCGGAGGTGTGCTGAGAGACTGCTGCTGAAATGCGAGCTCCTGTTTCAGGGAAGAAGCTGGAAAATGAGCGTGGCGTAGCTGTGACTGCATTAGTGTGCGCTACAGGTAAATCTGGTTTGAATCCAAGGGATTATATCAGCCCTCGCTGCGCCTGCTGAAATAAAGGTATTTTTTCCTGCGAAATGGCTGGTTCTGCTAAGGGAGCGTTGAAAGGCTGGTGGTCAGCAGTAACGATCTCGTTAAAAACGGGGCTGAAGAAGCTTGAATGTAAAAAAAAAATTAAAAAAAAAAAAATTTCTCTATGTGTTTTCAAGCGCTGCTGTTCTCCCTTCTGGGCAGGTGAGGACAGGCAGGAGGACCTCAGGGTTTCCCAGCCGCGACCTGGGCTCTCTCCCGGCGCCGGTGAGGTCCCGGCGCTCGCTGGATGCCGGAGTTTGGTCTAGATTAAACGCAACTTCTCTGCCGGGATTCAACGCGACAGGGACTAGCGTGAAGCCGGGTGGGGAAGGTGGGCCAGGGCTCACGCTCGGCACCAGACCCCTGCCCTGCGGAGGGATGCCGCTGCCCTCGCCGCCGGGCTCGCCGGGCTCCAGCCTGCGTTTACGCCGTGGTTTAGGGTCTGCCCTTGCTTATCCGTTGGGGAAGGGGGGGGAATTGTTTGCGCCCCCCCCTTCCCGCCGGACCCCAGCCCTGCGTGGGACCATCCTGCCCGGGGTTTTTCCAGCCGGGCCCCGGATGCTTTTTGTGCTGACGCCAAGTTTGCTGCTGCGGGATCCTCTGATTCATCCCCACGGAGGGCTCACGCCCAGGCTGGGTTTCTTCTCCTGGTTGTTGGTCATGCCGGAGGTGCTGGTGTGGGCTGGGCCCCTCTGTGGGATGCTGCGGTGGCCCCCGAGTCCCGCTCCGGGATGGGTTATGGGGTATGCTGGGACTCCTGGGTCCCTTCCCGGCTGCGAGGGTGGATGGGGTTTAGAGCAGCAAAGCAAGGGGGGTGCCCGGGATCCCCTGCTCTGCGGAGGTCTGAACGCACCCTTTGGGTGCACCTTCAGGGTCGAAGGGTGCAGCGGAAGGAGACTGGGAGGCAGCTTTTGGGGACGCCGACCTGCCCCAGCCCCATGCTTCACTGGGGGTTGCTCTGAGAGGGGTGTCTCTGGGATCTGGAGGTGCTTTAACGTGTGTCTGTAGAGCATCTCCTATGCCACATGCGACCATGCTGCTCTTTCCCAACGAGAAAGGGGCTTAATATTCTTTCCGCCTTACAAAAGGGGAAACTGAGGCACGGAAGGGTTGTAGCTCTCAGCCCATCCCTGGGGAGGGGTGAGGTGGAAGTGTTAAGATGGGGCGCAGGATTTCATTTTTAGCTTCCGAGCTCTGCTGCTGATTTGTGTGACCCAAACTAAGGGCTTTTCCACCTCCTTTTCTCCTCCTGCTTGTCACCAACCTCTTCTGTTGAGAACTGGGCGGG
>JAVJGG010000017.1:2299728-2317311 GCA_035590195.1 Aviceda cuculoides
CCCCCCCCCCCCCCCCCCCCCCCCCCCCCCCCCCCCCCCCAGGAAAATCAGAGGCAAGGGTCTGCTGCTACCCAGGCTCATGCAGTGCCACAGCCTGGATTGCAAATCTGCTTAGGTATGCTAAAATACAGGTGATGCTGCCTATCCTCCCTGGTATTGCCATGCAAAGGTGGCGTAACCTGTCTGATTGGGATAGAGCTGCGTCTGGGATGGGGGAGCTCCCTGGCAAGCAGCCCCCACCTCCTTGGGGGTCCGTGCTGGGCACGCACATCGTCTTTGCCGCAAGACGAGGGGCCGCGACGGCGGAGCTTTGCGCGGGGCTGCGTTTAGGGAGCCGGGGGGGGGGAGCGACGGCTGGGATGGTGCCAGCGCGCGCCGTCCCCATGCCCAGGTTGGGAGCGAGGTGCTTTGGCAGAGGGTTGTGGCAGAACTGGAAGAGCAGGGCTACAGCAGAAGGTCAGGGCGAAGGTGTGGGTTTGGCACCCAGCGAGGGGGCTGGGGAGTGTTGCGGGTCAGTTTTTTTTGAGGGCAGCGGTGGAACTGTCTGGGAGAACTGGTATGGCAGAAAGCCGTGCCTGAGTCAAACCGGCAAAGAGCGTGGAGGATGGCTGCTGGTTCCTCCCAGCTCGTGCCAGCCTTGGAGATTGGCTTCACGGTGCGCTGGACCTGGCACCCTGTCGTGAGGTACATCCTGCTCTTGTCCCACTCCAACACCAGTGCCAGTTTATCCTGCTCAGGATTAATGACTATCAACTCCCAAACCATCTGCTCGTGGTACCAGCTGCCGTCGGATTTGGGATCCCAGCACTTGCTCTTGCCCTGGCCCTTTGGGATGGCTTTGCATTCAGCTTAATCCATTTTTGCTCCTAAAATTTGATACCTGAGCAGATTTGCGCCCATGACTTTTTTACAATTTCCTTTATTCACAATAAATAATATACTATATTACAAAGATCTCAACACAAAATCAAAAAAATCACGGGTTTTTTTTTCTGCAGCCATGAATAAATAGAATTCACCAGCACCAGTTAATGCATGAAAGAGCATTTATGAGCAGTGTGGGGCCTGTGGCGGAGAGAAAGCTGGGGATTTTGCTGCACCCACATGCCCAAAGCGGTCGTTCTTCTTTGCTGGTAGCTACATGGTATTTCCCTCCCCTGGGCAATCAGATGCAGGGGTGAAATCCTGTGTGTGCCAGAACGTGCGGTCTCAGGCCTCTGAAAATTGTGCAAAACTCGCACCTAGGAGGGCAGGGATGCAGCCGAGTGGGTGTAAAACCGCGGCTGGGAGGCTGCCCTGGGCTGAGACTCCTTTGCTGGGCTTAGCTGGCTGCAGGTAAGCTAGGAGAGGTTCTAGCGCTCGCATTCACATAGAGGGATTATATACACAGACGCTTCAATACTCCTTTCTTTCTTAATCACAGATGGTCTTTGAGTTGTAAGACTTTTGCTTAAGAGTCTACTGTAGCTGGATGCGTTCATTGTCTGGCTTTGGCGCACACATGAGCCCATGTGTGGGGCTTCCTCCCCTCTTTTTGCTTGGTTTTTTTCCAACTGTTCCTACGGTGGAGTCAACTCCATGGACTTCTTCCTGTCCTCTCTCTGCTCTTCCCACTCCTCCTCTGACTCGTAGGTGCCCTTGATGATGGCAACCCTATCTGACAGGTTCATGCAGTAGGGGACGAGGACGTAGAAGTAGAGCAGAGAGGCCAAGCAAGCCCCGAGGATGGGTCCAACCCAGAACACCTAGAAAGCAACAAGGGAGAGGGTGAGAGCAGGTCTTGGAGGCTGGTGCACCAGGTCCAGGCATCACAACGGCATCCCTTGCTGCTCCGCATCTCCTAGCCCATGGAGAGATACAAATACAGTTTCCTGTAGACTTCTTGGGCTGAAATCCCCTCAACTGTTGCCTGCTGAAGACATCAAGCTCTTTATGAGCACAGAGAGGTGGTGTGCTGGAAAGGAGGCACCAAGCTTGCTCTGCAAGGCTGGGTCTGAGCTTGCAGGCGGTGCTGAGCGAGCCTAGGCTGGGCTTCTCTGCGGGTTTTGTTGACTCCAGATGATGCCCTAGCTCAGCCTGCGCCATTGCATGAGGGGTTTCCGCTTGTCCCCTTGCTGGCTCTGTGCCACGGGGATAACCTTTTCCCCACGCATCCAGGGGGGCGACCTCTCTTGTTCTCCAGCCCCCTTTTATCCTCTCAGGCCTGGGACGGGCTCTGAAACACCCAGCCCTGTAACCACCGTGGCAGTCGCTGCCCTCTCCCCTCGCTGCCTGCGTCTGGCCCTGGCAGCTTCTTGGCCAGCCCGTCCTGGCACGCTGCTGATGCTCACCCAGTGTGCTGGGCTGAACCTCCTCATGATGACTGCAGGCCCGAAGGACCGGGCTGGATTCATGGAGCAGCCGGTGAAGTAGATCTGTCAGTGTGGAAAGGAGACTGGGTTAAGATGCATCATATTGCTTAGCAGATATGAGCAGCTTTTCAGGAGCAGGGACCAAAATGGCCCCTGATGCTGTCTCTCTTGCAGAGGGGTGGGTGGAGGTCCACCCATCATCATGGAGAAGGAGCCCCAATCTGTCCTGTGTCGGTTCTCCCAATGCAGCTCCCTCTGGGACCAGCCGCACGAGAGTATTTTGGGGACCCCTGTCCTAGCAGGACCCTCTGCCCCGTCCTTCTGCCTGGACACTCACCCCCACCAAGTGGCCTACAGCAACGGAGAGGCCAATGGACAGTGCTGGGGAGCCCACGTTGCCATTCCTCCGGTTGTCTGTGGACGCAAAGATGCACGCGGCCAGCTGGAAGGTGAGGATGATCTCCACCACAAGGGCCTGGCCCGGGGTCGTGTTGGTGTTGAGCTGCGAACCATCGAAAGCGACAATAATTAACCACCCCTGGGGCTAAGCATCACCAGGAGGGCTCTTAGGTGCTTTGCTGGTGGATTTGGGTTGCAAAGCCATGCAGGAGAAGCCCCCCCTCAGGTCCTCTGCCCAGCCCTGGGGCACAAGGTGCAGTGCTGGCCACTGCTTGGGCTCACTGCTCCTTTCCCTGAAAGGGAAGAAATTATCTTTCTTTGTGTTTAATGCTCCAAAATCTGTCTCTCCCCCCGGGCCTCTCCAGATGTCTCTCTGCTGGCGTGTCTCTGCAACACTTAGTGCTTTCCCACCAAATCCCATGCCGATTTGTCCCTTTTTTCCTGCATTTTTTTTCCCCCTTGATCCTTGCAAGCTGTTGTATCCTGACTCTTCTCCCCACGAGGCTGGGGAGCAGCTGGCAGCCACTGTGGAGGGGCATGGGATGAAGGGTGAGGGTTGGGATGAAGGCTGGGGTGCAGCCATGGGGGTAAGACAGGCTGTTGTTGTCCCAGTACCTCTGTGCTAACCACTGGGGACTCTCAGATGGACTCGACCGCACTGGGCATGGAAAGGGCAAAGCGACCCAAGTCATCACAGCCTGTTTTTTTTTTTTTAGCTAAATCTGACTGGCTTGGGACATGGAGCATGTGGGAATAAGACGCATAGCAACACCTCATCCTAGCGATCGAACCCTCTGCAACGTGTCTGTGCTGCTCTGAGGGGTCCAAACCTGGCCGTGGTTGGAGCAGTAGCTCCAGCGCTCCCATTTCAGGTGGTTTCCCAGCACTGCCCCAAGTGTTTGAGACACGCTCCTCGTTCCTGCTTATCTCAGAGGGTTCCGCTGTCTCCCCTCCTCCTCCAAGAGCAGCCCCTGCCGCTCACAGCCGCTCCACACCCTCCCATGTATTGCTCCGTCTTCAGCTCTTCTCCACCGCCTCTCTCCATCCACCTCCATTTCCCAGCTTCCCCCAGTGCACTGGTTACAGTGGGCTTCTGCTCCCCCTGCCCATACTGGTTCGACTGTGCTCTGCTCCCTGCCCTCCCCGCTCCGTCCTGGCTCAGCTCCTATCCCAGCACTGATCTCCAGGTGGAGAGGCTGCAGTCAAGAACATCTGAATGATGCGGGTGACTCACTCGGGCCCTTAGGATAAAGGAAGCACTTATTAAAGGAGGAAAAAAACATACCATTCATTACCCCACACAATAAAGCTGTCATGTCAATACTCTGCTGGCTATGTCGGTGTTTGCTCCTATCCCATTCCCATCCTTCTGCGCACGCAGGATGATGTGCCAAGACCAACCATCCTTATGGATTTGGCTCTCTGGGTCGGTGCTGGCACCAGCTCCTTGCTCAGAGGGAAAGGAAAGCCCGCACGGCAAGGTGAACTATCTCCAGGTAGGGAGACTTACCGCGTTGATGGCCAGGTTGCCACGGGTATTGACCGGCGTCACGCCGTAGAGGATGCCAGCCCCAGCGATGGCCCCGACCAGTTGGGCGATCACGTAGAAGAGCGTCCGGAAGAAGGAGATCTGGTTCCCGACAAAGAAGGCGATGGTCACCGCTGGGTTGATGTGGGCTCCGCTGATGTGGCCAAACGCCTGCACCAATGTACCGATGGCCAGGCCAAACGCCAGCGAGATCTGAAGGATGCTGGGGAGGGCGGACGGCCACTTCAGGGCTGAGCCGAGGCCGATGAAGACGAAGATGAGTGTGGAGATAAACTCAACAAAGACGGATCGAGCAAAGGCCAGGGTTAATATTTCCTTCTTCATGGTGGGAGCAGGTGGAGGGCAGCTAGGAAGGAAGAAAGTTTAGGTCTCCTCTGTCTCCCGGCTCTTGTGTCTGCACCCAGTTGTAGGGCCATACCTATCTATATATGCAAGAGCAGCAGGGAGCTGCGTTACAAGGCGGTGGGTGGAGCCAGGGAATTAGCCAGTCCTCCCAAATTATCATGTGAAACTGGAAAAGTTTCCATCTGAAAATAACTTCGGAGCCTCTTGGTGAACCAGTGACTCAGATATTGGTGGCATTTCTTTCTCCTTCCCTCTGCAAACAAAGAGCCCCTATAGGGTGTCTCTGTGGTCGTTAGATAACGCAGTTGCATAACGATGCCGTGCTCCCTCCTCTGCTGTTCCCTTTTACTACCTCTTGCCAGGTTCTGGGTGTTTTGTTAGCAGAGGTATAGTTAATATTGCCTTCCTCTGCGTGCTTGCAGACTGGAGAGGAGTGTATTTTTGCTCGAAAAGTCTCGCTGCTGGTGTCAGGCTGGAGGAGCTCTCTTGGGGCCGGGCTCCCAGCGCATTCAATTTACACGGGATGTTGAAACGTAAAGAAAAGTTAAGCACTTGGAGCTGCTCCCAGGCTGTCAAGACAGCTCAAGTCCAGGAAACAAGTGGCTTGCAATTGTCCTGCAATTGCAGGAGCAGGGCAGGGTTTGGGGCATGCTTTGCCTAGCCGGGGAGCCCTAGAGAAGCCGAGGCTTCTTCCAGGTGCCTGGATGGAGGCTGAATGCCATGGCATAGGTTGGATAAAGCAGGCTGGTCGCTGCAGGGCCTGGCTGTGGACCTCTTTGCTGCCTTTCTGCTTTGCTGCTCCTTACAGAGCATCTGGTGTGGGTTGGCAGCTGGGGGGTGCTCGCTGCCTGTAGCCAGGGAGGGTATATCCTACCCCTGTCATCTCGGGTCTTTTTCTTTTCTTTTTGCCTTTCAAGCTATTGCTCAATGAGGTCAATGATTTTGCTCTTGGGAATACCAGCATAAAGCCCCAGGCTTTGCACGGACACGGGCCATGTTTACACATCTCCTTTCATGTTCCCATGGTGCTGCCTTCCATCCGAAATCTGTCCAGCTGCAAATCCTTGGTTGGTAGGGAGCAGAGGCGGGAGGCTCTCAGCTCTGTGCAACACGGAGCTGTTGGGGACTGAGGTTTGGGGCAGAAAAAGGCTCTGGTGACACTCAACAATGAATTCTTGGTTTCCTCGTAGTCCTTGCAGCCTTGTGCCAGGATTTTTTGTTTGTTTGTTTTTGTGGGTTTTTTTTGTTTGTTTGTTTTTGTTTTCAAAACGGGTTTGGGTGCCAGATCTGCTCTCCTTGCTTGGTTGATTGCATCTTGCCTTTCTCAAGCGATGTCACCTCTCCATGCCTAATGCAGCGAGCCCGGGCTGGGGTTATTTATCCCTGGCTGCCACACATCTCTGCAGAAGCGGTCACACTCTGGCACGCGGTGAGCAAAGCTCTACATGCAGGAGATGATTGGTAAAATAATTTAAATCCCTCTTTAAATTTAAAAAGCACTAAAAAGTTGCATTCACTGCTGCCTTCTGGTGGGTGCAGTCAGACTTGCACAAATCCTGTGGGGTCAAAAGCTAGGAGGGCTTCCTCTTCAGAGCAAGAAGAGGGGAATTCTTCCTTCAGAGCCAGAAATAAATGATCCTTTCTCCTTCAGCCGTACCCAAAGTCCTGAGCTCAGCAAAGAGACCCAGAGAGTCTCGAGGGACTGAGGATCCAGTGTTAATTCCTGATAATGGTTTTTCTCCGGGTTCTGCTGATCCTGGGGAAGATTGCAGACTTAAAGACCAGATCTGTTATCCTAGAAACACCTGGTCCGTTGGCGTGTTTTGGTGAAAGTTTTGCAAGCTGGTATTTCAAGACACCCTGGCCAGATTCCAGCTGGCGTAATTGCTTGCTACTTCCCTTAAGCCCTGTCTGTGGCTCCAGCTGCATCAAATGTACCTTGCTCCCATCCTTCAAACCCTTTTGGAACGCGCCCGCCACAGATCTCCCTCGGCATTTTGCTGGCAGCTCCTCCGCCATGCGCCTTGCTTTAGCTAAAAAGCAGCGTTGAGACGAAAGACGCTCTCCCAGCTTCCCAACTGTGGGTAATAACCTCCTAGCAAAATCCTCCAGCTGACTAGGAGATATAATCAAATAAGGCTGGAAATGATGGGGAAAACTTCCGGAGAGGAACAAGATGTTTCTCTAACAACATACCATTCAAAACCTATTTTCCCGAGGCCGTTTGCTAGACTTTCCTCACCGGGTCTTGGCTTCTCTGATGTCTAACCACACTGGGCAGGCGTTGGGAAGGCTCCTTCTCCTCTCCCCAGCTGCATGCCCTCCAAGGAGCTGGTACGAACTGAAAATGCCTTTGATGTGTCAAATTGAGCTGAATTGGGCAAGACCTTGAGAAGGCATTACGCAGGTCCCTGCTGACAGACAGACACCTACGTGGTGGGGTCACGCACGCCTTGTTTCACCCCTAGGCTTTTGGAGAAAAGAAGACGAGGAGGCTTTTTGCAAGGAGGACAGGTTTAGCCCTCTCCTTCCTCCTCCTCCTCCTCCTCTTCTTCGCCGGTGTCAGCAGACAAACACAACCAAAAATCGCCCGCATCTACGGGCCAGATTGCGGGGCCACGCGGCTTGGGGACGACGTGCTGGAGGGGGATAGGGACCCAAGGCAACTGCTGGGTTGGGGTGCAGGGTGCCTGGGTGGGAGGAAGGCAGCTGGTGCCTCATCCTCGCCCAGGGCCCTCCCGAGGCTCTGCCTCGCCCACGGAGGCGTGTGTGTTATTAACTGAATACGTGTGTCGGTCCCTGTCGTCCGCAGTTTGCTGATTTCATTTTCTGAGCCCGCACGGGGCTGCTATTAATTTGTTATTTCCACGGCAGCCCAGATTTCTGATGAGTTCAGCTCTGTGTTGGACCTCAAAGCCTGGCAGATGGTGTTGCAGGCAGCCAAGTTCAGATTATAAATACTGCTGAGACCCAGGGCAGCCAGGTTTTTGTTTTTCCTCCCTCACCTGGCTCTGTATCTTGACCAAGGACCTTAAAACTGGCACAATGATACCAGCTGGAATAATAATAGCAACAGGAGACAACTAGTACTGCTGGAATCCGTGATTAGTTCGGGTTAGGTGGCCATAGGAGAAAGTTTGGTTTAGTTTCTTTTGAGGGGAAAGGGTGTTTCTTGCTGGCTCAGCTTCGGGAGTTTGCAGCAAGCCATTGATGGGGAAAAAAATAGTATGCACTGGGAATTAAAAGTAGAGCAAGAAGTAGCAAACTTTCCCCTCCTCATCCTGAGTTCCTGGGGCTGCTTCTTGCCGTGGCGGTAGGGAAAGTGGTGGGATTAGCACAAAGCCTCACCACTTTCCAGGGCAAGGTGATGTCTCTGTACAGGTGTTTCAGACGGGGCTTTCAAGGATTTCTCTTATCTAACCCACCATCTGCTTGCGCTGTCTTTAAAGGCGAGGGATTACTCTGCTGGCCTGAGGCTGCTGGGGTTTCCACCTTCTCCAGCCCTGGAGCTAGGAGGCTTTTGCTTCCCCTAGTAACCTGACCCAGCTTTGGAGCAACCCCCCCTCCGCAGGGAGACTGAGTTTGCCTTTGGGGGTGTCTCCATGTCCATGTCCCAACCCTTTGCTTTGGCTTGAGAAGCTGGTTCTGAAGCTGTCCTCTGGCCCTTGGTGGCTGCTGGGCTGAGCTGGGTGGTCACAGCGACCTGTGAGCCTGTAAACAGGGATGATGCTGTTTAAATGCTGAATAATGTTGATGCTTAATAACAGCATTGCTCTGCTCTTTGCTTAGAAATTACTTGATGGTCTCTAAGGCGTACAAGTGGATGCAAATGCTTTGGGGCTGGTGTGCAGTGGAAATGCCGGCATCCTTAATAATTAATTTGCATTGAAATCATCATTAAATCATCACATGGGGATAATAACGTGTATCAGGGAAAGCAAAAGGCTGGTTAGAAAAAAGATCTGTACGAGATCACACGTCGAGAAAGCTGGGCTTGAAACCCTGGCGTCCTGATTTTCAGGTCTAGCCCTTTCCAGCAAAACCACCTGCATCAGCGACATTAAGAGGCTTCGTTTCTGCTCATCTAGATAAATACTTTGAACTCTTGTTAGGCAGCAGCGGTTTATCAGTGTCCTCAGGATTCAGCCAGAGCTGTGTTTGGGGCAGTGGCGTTTTTCCTCTTGAGATGCGTTTGCCACGGAAATGTCTTCTTCGCCCGTGCAGCCTCCTTTCAAGATTGCAAGGAGCACACTTGGGAACGAATGCTGAAATGACGTGGGGAGAGAGCTGCCACTGGGAAAAGCAATATTCCCCTCTTTGCCTTGGCAATGCCATCCTGCCGTGCGTGCTGCTGGGACGGGAAGGCGCAGACCTGGCTGGAGAGCAGGGGCCAGCTCTGGGGTGGAGGTGGTTGAGTTGCATCAAGGCAGAGGGGAACTGAAAGCATGACCAGGCTCCAAAGCACCTATAAATGCCATAAAGAACATAGCAGAGAGGGATTTGGAAACTCTTAAAAGCCGAAATTTTCGCATAATCACCTGGCTCCAAGACCCCAAGACTTTGCAAAGCAAAATATTGCTGACAACACGTGAACAGCTGATTACCCTGGTGAACTGGAAAATCAGTTTTTTACCCCATTCTGCCTCTGAGACCCAGAGCAAATGTGTCAAGAAATTTCTCAACTTAAAGATTTAGGTAGTATATACTGATTAGGATTTAAAGAGAGTCGTGGTGGTAGCATCCCTTGTTGCATCAGATCTGGAGCTAAAGATTCTTGCACTGAGTCGTCTCTGGAGAAATGTGGGCTATTCTTTAGGTTGTTTGTATTCCTGGAAAACCAGACTGAAAATCGAAGCAGAGCCTCTGGTCTTGCACCCAGACCCTTCAGCGGACTCTTGTGAAACGGGACTTGCTGCAAGCCTTGAAGATACAGAACTAGCTGGGGGTTTGGCTTCCCCCATGGAGCACCAGCCACCTTCTGAGAAGGTCTGTGGTCCTTTCCCAGACTACACCTGGCCCTACCTCCTCCTCTTGCTCTCCTGGATGGATTTAGCCTCCCAGCCCCTCCTCAAGGAAAACATGCTTGGGAAATACTTCTAAAACCATAAACAGATCCATAGAAGTAATGATGTTCCTGCATCCTAGGTAGGTCATGCCATTGCAAGGCAAGTACCGGATGGGAGCTGAATGCTCACGTGGCCTTGAAGATCTGGGTCTGGAAGGTTTGTACAAGGTCAGGCCAAGAAATTCAGAGCAGAAAACTCAGCTCTGATCTCCAAGATTTGAAGCTGAGCTGTGCTCTTTTCCTCTCTGTCCTGGAAGTGTAAGCCTTTCTCTACAGGAGTGCAGCAGTTTACCCTGCACCATATTTTCCAAGATACCAGTGGGTTTGGTGTTATCCAAGCCAGGTTGGTTTTCTTTCCATTTTCTCCTAGGTAAGGCACCGCACTTTCCCTATTTGCAGCCAGGTGTTGGAGAAGCAATTTAGGTGCTGGATTTGAGGTCTGTGCTCTTGGGACAGACAGCCTCAGCTTTCTTTGGAGCAGAGATTTGGATGCCTTTAGATTGCTTTCACCCACCTCTATACAAGGTAAAAACTCAGCAGGTAAGTGTTGCAATCCTCCAGTCTAAATGCTGGAACAAGGGAATGTCTCGCTACTAACTACAAGATGCCTGTAAAAGGCATCAGGATGAATTTCATGAGGTCAGTGGCGAACGGCTGACGTTGAAGGCATGGGAGCGTGCAGAAAGGGAGACTTCCTTCCATTGAAAATACAATAATGCTTTTCAGAACAACATTTTGCCCATCTCTATCACCTTTTGCATCTGTCCCTGCTCCCCCAGGTAGGGTAGGCGTGTTGGGAAACATTGTGGTGCCTTTCTCTGCTGTCCCGCGGCGGAGAACTTCCTGGGATGCCGGTACCGTCAGCCTCTCTAGATCTCCAGGTCTTGAGATGTTGACAGTATTTGGGCTGTGTAGTTTTGGACCCCTGGAGACCCAGTGGGACGAAAAGCTCACTGGACCTGGCTGGGGGAATTGTCTTAGGGAACCATGTGACCGTGCCCTGTGTGACAACACAGTGGTTCAAAAGGTATTTCTGTGAAATCACATATTTCTCCTGAAGACATACAGTATTTTGGCATTTAATTGGTATCTCAAAGCAACAGGATGGGCTGAAAATGGCAGCCAAGCAGCAAAGTCAAGGAAAGGGGTCTGGGAGTGTCTTGAATTTTCACAGCACCCTGAAGAACCTATAGTGCTTTGCAAAATGACCACCCCAAGCCTGATGATGCTGAGGACCTCCAGAACTCAGAGGTAGGACAACGGGAGGTGAAGGAAAGCCTCACGGTCTCAGGTGATGACAGGCCATAAGAAGCAATGTGATCTGAGACACATTGTACAGTGATTTTCATGTTGATTTCAGGGTCATACTATTTATCATAGATCCATGACAAAGCTAATAAACATTAATATATGGCGCAATATATATTGCAGACCTTTATTGTGTACTCTTGAGCTCATGGATAGGCATGGCTGGGTGGTTTCAAATCCTGGCTCAAAGCATTCCTGTTGAGGTCTAATATACAAAGTGTTATCAATTTACCGAGGTTTTAGGTTGGTCTGTGGCAGCTCTGATCTCTGGGTTGCTGATCCTGCCCTCTAATTTGAGTTGTCCTGGTGTAAATCTGGAATGACTGGCTTGGTTTCCTGACGGTGCAAGTTTTGGAAGTGTCATTGAAGTCAATGACACAACTCTGCAGACAAGGTAAATTCACGTTCCTGATTGACTCGAGAGGACTTAGGCTGCTTTAGCCATCTGAAAATCTGGTTTAGTGAGATTACTTTGTGTTAACGCTGGCATTCCAAGACCAGAATCTGGCCAGGTCAGAAATCGGAGCATCCGAGAAGTCCTGAAGTGGGGATGGTCTTTATGTTGTGGGTCGCTGTTTTGAAGATGGGGGTTGTTCTTTTCATGTCACTTTTGCCCACCAACAGGTCGGTGGCATGAGGCAGCTGCACTCCAAGCTGGACTGGGCTGCGCTGCTCTGGTGGCTCTGGGATTTAGGCTCTTGGACACTACTTTATATGACTGTATATATATTATATGACCATAAGCATGTCATTATTTGCTTCACATGTACTAATTCAGTGGGTAGAAGTGAATTTAAGGCACTTTATTTGAAAGAATACGGTAATTGTTAGACATTAAAACTCATTTTTGTGCCCTGGGCAGTTTATGTGAGTCTTAAACATTGTCAGAGTAAATAATAAATTAAACGCTTAGATCTGAAGGAGAAGAGGCATGTAACTAGCTTGAACATCGCAAAAAGAAAAAAAAAAAAAAGATTCAGCTGTATGGCATTTTATACAGCAGATCATTGACAGGATAACTTCTGGGTAAGTTTCTTTGGGTTTTCCTGACATACATGGATTTGTTTTCCTTTGAAAAGCAACAAAAATACCATCTACTTTTAAAACTGTGCATTTGGTGGTTTAAATACAATTTTACACTCTGATTGATTTGAAACATGATTTTAATTCCCATTGCTGAGAACAGACAGATTTTTTGAAAAGCCTCTTCTGAAATAATTTTCAAATGCTCCTTTGCCATTGAAGGAACAAAGTGGAGATCCAGAATCAATGTCTTTGCTGTGGCAGATAATGGGTTAAACCAGTGCTAGAACTGCTGCACTTTGATAGCAGGATATTTGCATTAATTGACTAGTAGAGTAAAATGGATCCTTGGCTACAACAAATAAAGCTTGGTACCTGTGATAGAATTTCTCCCCTTGCTTCGCAGCGTGGCATCAGGGACAGCAAGTGACAGCTAGAGGAGGTGGCAGAGGAACTCCCATGCTCTCAGCCTCACTTGGTAGGGTGAAATGAAGACCATGATAACACACACCTCGTCTGGGTCAGATCAAAGCTTTGTTTACTCCTTTTCCCTCCAGCAGTAGCCATTAGTACATATTTGAGGAAGAGCACAACAAGGAATAGAGGAAATTATGAATTCAATAGAAGGAGGAGACTGGTACAAGTAGAGCAAAGAGGAAAAGAAGGGCATCATTTGGTGGTGGTTCATGTCAAAACAGAGGGAGGAAAATGATTGGTAATGTTCCTTATGTTTTGGAATTGGGTCCAATCTCGTTGAATATTTCCATTAACAGCCTTAGCAGAAAAAGCCTGAATGTGGTGATGACAAAAGTGATGGTGCAATGCTGGGGTGACATCACCAACAGAAAAAAACATTAGGATGTCATAGGGAAATGTATGACTTTTAGGCTAAGTAAGAGAAATGGGATTAAATTAATGGTTGAAAGAGCAAAGATGCATCCCAAAGACTAACCCAAATTCTTTGACTATGCTGGGGATCATAACCAGGTCCTGACACAGCAGAAAAAAGGGGTGGTGGGATGGTTATGAGGCTTTGATGTGATGCAGCCATGGAAAAGGTCTGAGCTGTAGGAAGCAAGTGATGGAGAGGATCACACCTGAAATGCTTTGTGTTACTCATCTAAGAATCATTGTGGAACGGGAACAGAGGAAAGAAAGCAAAAACCAGGGAGAGAGATGAAGCATCGAAGCTAAAGGACAACACTGGTCTGAGAACAAACAAGCCATGGATGAATTTGGGCTGAAAATCAGGAGGTTTCTCATTGTCATAGGAGCGAGCAGTTGCAAGAGCTCCCCAAAGGGGTCAGCAGGGACTCATGTCCCATCTTCTCAGGAAAGCCTCCACGTGAGCAAAGAGCATCTGCATCCCGTGGAGGGTTGTAAATGACAATTTGGATCCTCACAGCAGCAAAACTTGTAGTTTGTGAGATACTTATGGCATGGAGTGAGTGCTCCTCTGTGTATGTGTGCAAACGGCTGGGCAGCAAGAAGAAATGGGAGACAGGTGAGCGGAGTTCAACAGCAATGAGGCATCGGGTGGCAACCTCCACACCCAGCAAATGGCTGTAATAACAAGTCTCTGCAGCGCCTTGGAGCTCTTCGTGAACAGCAACAAACTCCAGCGAGTGCTACCTCCTGCAAGGGGGGCGTGGAAGGAGCCGGCCCAGGGATCCCAGTGTCCTCGTTCCTGTTGCTACACCGCTGGTTTTGATTTAATGGCATTTTCCTCCAGCATCAGAAAACCGTCGGCCGTGGGGAGAGCTGGGCAACGGAAGGTGGGTTGGACCATCACAGTGCATCTCCCCAGGAGGTGAGCCAACTTTAGTCTACCAGCAAAAATGGAGAGAGGGGAGAGGTGAAACGCTCATCTGAACAAGCACTGTCGCTAAAACAGACGCCAGAGTTTTCCCCAGCTCCTCTCTCAGCACGGCGGGAGGTTTGGCTACACCTTCTCAGACATCCCCCTCGGCAGGGTCTGTGGGGAGTGAAGCTCCACTGACTGCCGCCGACGGACCTCGCGCTCTGCCCAGTCCTCCTCCGGCTCGAAGCCTTTGAAGATGGCGAGTCTCTCCGAGAAGGTTTTGGCTTGCGGGAAGAGGATGTAATTGTAGATGATGGAGGCTGCTGCCGCCCCAACCAGGGGGCCCACCCAGAAGACCTGGGGGAAAGGGAAAGAGAAGAATTGGGTGAGCGAACACCAGACTGAGTTTGGAGGAGAGGAACCAGGATCTCTGAAGAGCATTGCAGGGGGCTTACGTTCCCTCCCACCCTGTGTGCCTTGGGAGCAACAGGCAGAAGCCAGCTCTGCTTTGGCCATCGCTGTTGACCTGAACTCCCATCCACTGCTGTTGTGCCTGAGTATACCCAACCACCCTCTTCTGTCTTTCCTCCTCTGTCGAGAGCTGCACGATCTTCATTAATGATAGGTCCATCATGAGCATACTGAACGATTTGGTTTCCTCTGGAGAAGTGTCTTCCTACCCATTTACATGTTGTTATGGAGAGGAGGAGGCTACCAGCTTGGGCTGGACACCTCTGGCCATGTCAACCTGAACCACCACAGCTCCGGCTCCGAATGTGCTCTTTGCAGATGGAAATGACTGGGAGTATTCCCAAAGGAGCTGGTGCAAAATGTGTACCTAGATCCAGCTGGAACCAGGAAGGGTCCCCAGGACTAGCAAGAAATGCTCCACTCTCCATTGGTTTTGGTTCTCTTGCTAAGTCAGGGTCAACAAATCGCACACCCTTTTCCTGTTGCAAGGCACCCTGCTCAGATAAGCCAGTTAAGCACCCAGCGGCCCCACCTCTTTTTGTTAATCTCTACATCTCTCCTCCAGCTGCGAGCTAGTGTGGAAATGCCAGGAACCTGTCTGGCTCTGTGGGTTTCGAGGAATATTGGCAATTTGGGGGGGCTCATCCCACCAAAACAGCACATAGACCTGACTTCTTACCCAGTGGTCGCTGAAGTCTCCGACTATCACAGCAGGGGCGAAAGATCTGGCCGGATTCATGGAGCAGCCAGTGTAACGGATCTGCCGAAAAACACCACATTTGTTGGTAGCATTAAGACCTTTTAGCACATTTAAAAAAATCCTCCTGTGCTATCAGCACAATTCATTCACCGAGCTGATATTTCACCCTCCAGCATGCCCATTCCAGGAAAAGGGTTGCTAGCAGCTTCCACCACCCGTGTTAACATGGATGAGCTGTCTGTATTTTCACACCTTCTGTGTGGGCACGTGTCCTGAGCATGCTGCAACTCGGCTGCAGGCTGGGTGACATGCCCTGCAGCACGACAAGGACTGCAGGGACAAGCTCCTGCTGTACCTAATCCTGGAACTCCTTGCCACTGAGGATAGGAGAAGAGTAGTCCCATAGACACGTGAGCTTGCAGTGCGTTAAGGACAGAAGATGAGGTGTAAACATCAGTGTTTTAATGCATGCACCGAGAGGCTGGGAGTGTCGGGGGCTGCTTTGGTCTGTCATCCAGGAGGGATTTCCCTGGGTGTCCATCCCAAATACTTCCCAGTCTTATCGTGGTCTTGAATGCCTCAGTTGCTAACAAACACATTCACTCCAGGACAGAAGACCCCACTGATCCCTGGAGCTCCCTACAGGACTCCAGGAGCAGCAGAGCCCAGCAGGTTAAGTTCTTTCATGCCCAATAAAAGCTGAGCTCAGGCTAAGGCTCTATTATGGCTTTGGTGGGATTTTTCTTCTCTGTTCACTGGAAAGCCATGGGCACTACATGAGTTACAAATCCTCCGTGCACCCCAGAGCATGCAGCCAAGCAGGCTTTGGGCATAAACAGAAAGACAACCTAAAAAGCGCTGAGTTTCAGCCCATTCTACCCACCCCAAGGAGATGTCCCACGGCAACAGAAAGGCCAATGGACAGGGCAGGAGAGCCCAGGTTGTCCTCCCGACGTTCGTCAGTGGAAGCAAAGATGCACAAAACCAGCTGGAAGGTGAGGAAGAGCTCAACGGTCACCGCCTGCCCCGTCGTCGTCCCGTTGTGCAGCTGGAAGAAGAGGAAAAATGTGTCTCGGGGACAGGCCAGTTTGGTGACTGCATTGGAAATGTGGAGGGGGAAACCCAAATCAAGGGAACCAAATAGACATAGGAAATAGGTGAGATTTTTGGCACCAATGTGAAAAGGAGGAAAGATTTTCCAAGTAAAAGGAAAAGTGGGTCAATGGGTAATAGTTGATCGACCCGGCAGGAAATGTTTCATTGGCATTTCTTTGGGTATGTTTTCCCACTCTTCTTTTTCCCCTAGGCATTCTTTTTTCTTTTCCTCATACTTTATATACAAAATGCCTTTTGGAAAAGTTTGCAAATTGCATTTTAAAAATGTCAAAAAACTGTTTTGGCATTAAAAAAAAATTCCCTTCTCCCTTCCCCCACATTTTTGAGTGAAAGAATTTGTCAGATTCAATCTGAAGCTGTGCCTGGTTGCACCCCCTCTCTTCCAACTCTGCTTTCTGACACTTCATTACTCCTTGGTGGGTCCTCATCCAGATCTGGATGGATCTGGCAGTGCTGCCAGCCAGATCTGCAGCTGGCAGTCCTGTTTGCTTACGGTCTCCCTTCGCTGTCGCTTCCCCCAGCCTGTTCTGGCACGTCTCTGCCCTTTCTTTCCCTGTGTCACTCCCACTTCAGACACCGTGCATCCTCCCAAATGCTGATCCCGAGAGTACTTTGCTTGGTGATGCCACGATGGTGGCAATTGCCCTCCTGGCTGAGATCCAGAGTCAGATCTTGCTCGCTCTCCTCTCCAATATTCCCTTTTCTTTATTTTAAGGGTAATTTGTGCAGGCAGCTGCAAGATGAACAGCCCACAGGGGAAAAAAAAAAAAAAAAAAAAATCAAAATCCCTATTCCCTCTTTTAGGTGGTTTAATCTGTAAAACAACAGGGCTGGGTATTTTGAAAGGCTCTCTTAAAACTCCTACTTGCTTTGTTGGGTTTATTAAACCTCAGCTATTATTATTCTAAATAGTCTTGTTCAGATTAATCCGCAATCCCTTTTTCAACCCTCTTAATCTCTTTGGCAGCGAAGCTGGGTCCTGGCAGTGCCTCCCTGCTGTAAGAAAGGGGATTTCTACGTGCCACTTCCTAAAACATGCTGCCTGCCTCCTCCCTTGCTGCTCGGCTTGGTTTTGGGTGATGCTGGTCCTGGCATGGGCGTCTCTACAGGAGATTCAGCTGCCTGAAAGGGCATGGAGAGGGGATAGTGAACCCCATGACTTTTTATCCCCCCCCCCTCCTTTTATTATGTGCATCAGTGGGGAAGGGGATGTTGGGTTGGGATACCACTGGGGAGTCCCCTCATGGCTTCCTAAGGTTCCCTGCTTTTTTTTTTTTTTTTCCCTGCATGTCTGAAAGCAGACTGGGATCCTTGTGACGCTTCTGGCACTGCCAGGGCACCCGCATGTGTTGGGCATCGGGATGAACCAGATGGATCTGGTGTGGCCGTCCCTCCACAATGGGAAACAACTTAACAACAACTTAGTGCTATCTAATGAAAAGCTGGGATTTCGAC